>NDGN011525901.1:13330-24429 GCA_002564285.1 Tympanoctomys barrerae
AAAAAAAAAAAAAAAAAAAAAAAAAAGTTATTTTAAAAAATGCTCTTTTTCTCAAGGGGCTGTGTAAGTGGAAAGTAAAGCATGATAAAAATTTACATTTAATCTGCAACTGTTACTTGGGAATTTCAGAACATCTTACCAAATTACGATTAGAAGTAATATAAAGTTTACAGGTGGTGAAAGTACATGGATAAATTAAATGACTTAACAACAAGGACCACTTAATGCTAGAGTAGTAAAAACAAATTATGAAGTGTGCATTTATCAGGAGTCAGTTTCATCTTGTTTTCCTCTGGGGTTGGGCTTTGGATAGGAAACAGAACAAATGGCTGAAAAGAGATCCAAGAAGAAACTTGAAGAGGAAGAAGAAGATGGGGTGAATGCAGAAAACTTTCAGAAGTTCATCAGACAAGCAAGGTACAAAAGACACTGTAGATCAGTAGAAACCATCTGACTCTTATCTTCCATGCTGCTCATTAAATACCCAGCTTCCCCTTGTTTCCAGCACATGGCTATGAATGAAATCACTCTCAAAAAGAAAAGAGTTTCAAAGGCTTGGCCTTTCTCTATCTCAGCCATTCGTGTTACTGTTGTCATGGCTTCAGTTATCAAAACACTGCTGCTGGGTGTCTGGGCTGTAGCTCTAGACAGCCTTCAAAGCCTACCCCACTCACAGGACTGAAAGAGCCTGGAAATTTAAAGTTAGAAGCTTCTTAGTATTTACTGGATCTAAATTTATTTCTGACTTACTGATCCTGTGGAGATGACCAGATTTTGCCTACATTGAGTGGGCTGAGGGATTGGCAGTCTCTCAACATTGAGGGTTACGCCTCATTTATATAAAATAGAACAAGTTCTTCATACTTAGGGTTAATGTTTAGGAATTAGAAATCTCAGGATTCAGGTCCCTATCTTGATACAAATGGCAGAGTCATTTTGTCCATTGACATTGTATTCTCAGAGGAAAAAGATCAAAGGCACTTAATTTAAAATTTTGTAAGACTATACCAGAGGACCTTTTCAAATTAGAGGGTTATATAAACCTTCTTTTAAAAAATGGATAAATCAGGAGCTGAGGAGATAGCTCTGTAGAATAAGCACTTGGCAAGTGCAAGATCCTGAGTTTAATCCCTAGTTCTGCCAAAAAAAAACAACAAAAACAAAAATAAAAGGATAAATCAACTGTAAACCCCATTAGTTAGGTTTTAGTAAGCAAATTCACGGTAGGAAAAAAAAATCAATTTTGTGTTATTTGTGACGTTAAATAAGGTGGTATTTATTAGTTAATATGGTATGATAATTTTTTAATGCCTGTTCAGACTTTGCTATAGCCTCAGCACCATGTTCTTGAACATATAGCAAGTAAGTACATCATTCTATAGAATTTCCATAATTGTATAATGATATTTTGTTGACATTCTTGGGTCTTGATAAGGCATATATGGAAACAGAGCAAGAAACAATTTCTCAATTGGCATTATGAAATTAGCTTTTTATTTTCTTTTAAAAACAAAAGTAGATTATGTCCAGAAAATAGCTATAATTTCTGATTCCTTCTAGAGATTATCAAAAAGCCATTTAAAAAAACCTTGAAAAGTGATGTTTATATACCTAGCAGGCTTAACTAGATACTAAAAATTGATCTTGTATATGCTAAAATATTAACTAAGTTCTTCATACTTAGGGTTAATGATTTAGAGATAAAGATTAGAGATAAGATTTAGAGATAAAATTTATCAGATTGCATTAGCTGTTGATTGTGAATATAGTATTAATTGCTGAGAAATATTTGGTAGTATCAGTTCTTGGAGTAAGTAACAGCAAAGACAGGAATACCTTCATCAGGGCTGGCAAATTCAAATGGCAGGAAGCCGTAAATGACAACGTGGACAGAGGATAAGACAGAGGTGTAGAGCAGCCTGTGTTTTGACCAGTTAAATCCTTTGCCTTTAGTGTTCTGATAAGAGCCAAATAAAACATAGTGCCAGGCAGAGGCAGCTGCCCCTTTTGCAGCTTCAGCATTAGATCTGTGGCAGTTACTTGAAATTCTTACCTTGTGTCACTTGCTGCATTGGAAACCTTGAGGTTCAGTCTGAAACTCCTCGAGGGGGTTCCTTAGGCTTGCATTAGTGTATGTGCTGAGGACGTGTGTAGGCTCTTGGTAATCCTGTCTGCATGCTGCCCTTATGCTACCCTTATCTGGAGGTCACCTATTTGGAACATGGCCAAGCTTCAAGAAAAAGAAAGAAAACAGGCCATAAAGAAGCAGATGCAGATGTAACAGAATCCATGCTGATGTGTGTCCTGGAGGGGTTTCTTAGACGCTTATCTACTTCATATATTTTCCATTTTGTAAATGTTTATAAATAGCATGTAATTTCAGTAATACAAAGTAGTCTCGGAGACCATCTACTCTAGTCTCCTAAATGAGTCACAAACTCTTCTGTGGTCACATTGGTCTCTTATTTCTGACACAGGCAATGAAAATGACAAGCGACTTCTTTAGTACTTCAGTTGTCTAGAACTAGGGTAGGTAAGAAAACTGGAAGAGAGCAGATAAATCATTCAAACACTGTGGGCTGTACCTGGTCTTTTTCACATATTTTTGTAGTAAGTATAAAAATTTTAACTAGATCTCCTACAGAAACTGGTCACTATTCAGGTTCGGCTGTAGTCTATAGTCTGGTGGCTCCACCAAAAGTATGGCTGTTCAGAACTTTCTGTAGGTGACTTCTGAGCACTTGAAATGTGTCTTTGACTCAGGAAAATAATCTCCCATTTTCCTTAATGTTACTGTTTAAATTTGAATAGTCTCATGTGTCTGATGACTCTCACACAGCAGCACAGATCTAGAGGGCTCCCCATGAGATTAATAAAACCTTATCTTGTCTTCCCTTGCTAGCCTGCTTTCATTTCTATTTTTCTTTATAGCAGTCTACTAATGAACAGTGCCTCTCAGTTTTTCATTTTCCCACTTACTGTGTTTCTATAATAAAACCTAGTGGAAGATTTTCCGGAACAGCTCACCATAGTTTTTCTTTTCATTTCAGTGAAGCTGAACTGGAGGAAGTACTGACTTTTTATACTCAAAAAAACAAATCTGCGAGTGTCTTCTTGGGGACTCACTCTAGAAGTTCCAAGCACAGCCATACCTTTTCTGATAATGGGGCTAAAGGTGGTAAGTATGTCGGTCAATTAGTAAAACATAACAAATGGGGAAAAAAAAATCAGAACTCCAGAAAAGCAAAGAATAATATGCTTGCTGAGCTGAGCATGGTGGTGCACACCTAAAATTCCAGCCCTCAGGACACTGAGGCAGGAGGATTGCTTTGAGTTCGAGGCCAGCCTGCACTACATAGTGAAATCCTGTCTCAAAACAAAACAAAACCGGAATATTATGCTGGCTGAGCATAGGTAGTCTCCAAGGTGAGGCTGGGGAGGGAAACGAGGATGGTACTTTTGTGTTGTTGTTGTTGTTATTTTTAATGTATTTAGTACAAGGTTTACAGGGTCTCGCTACACAGATCAGACTTACAGCAATCCTTCTGTTTTCAGCCTCCCACACACTGGGATTACAGGCAGACATGCCCAGTCTCAATTGCCATCTCACAGGCCCCCAGGATGGGGCTGGCATGGCACACCAGGGATCAAACCCCAGTCCCTGTCCCTGCCTAAGCAGGTGCTTTAGTCCCCTGAGCTGTCTGGCCAGCCTAGGATAGTACTTTTTGTCCTAAAAGCAGAAGAGGATGGGCATGATCTTTCTTCATGACAGAGCTATTCAGGAAAGACTATTATGAATAGCTACTAGTTAGTGAACATTTATTTTACTATCTACTGGACACAATCTTATCTTATACTTCCAAAAATATAGTAGGCAATATTTTAAAACTTCTTTGCAAATGAGAAAATGAGCCAGAAGAACCCAGTAGCTTACACACAAGGTCACTCTTGCACAAGGAAACAACCTTCATCCCTGGTCTGCCTGATTCAAAATTTGTGCTCGTAATGTCTACTCTTGTGCCTCTTCTAGTGACTATTTCTCACTCTTGTCAAGCATGACCTCTCAAGAACTGTGACATTTTGAGTGGAAGGGTTCTTTGTGAGGCAGAACTGTTCTGTTCCTGGTGAGGTGTCTAGTACACCAAGCGCCCAGTGCCATGGCTTCCTGCAGGCACTGGGATACCAGAATGTTCCCACGTATTTATGAAGTGCTCATGTTAGGGAACGCCATGGTCAGAGATTTTAGAATTGGGTGTGAATAATGTAGGATTCATTTAAAACCTTAAAAAAGGTAAGATATGGGTAGTAACAGTATACTGATTTGTATGTTTTAAATACTAAAAAGATGGAAACTTCTCTGCTAAAAACACTCATAGTATATGTAGAAATAACCAGGCTACTGTAATCTAATATGGAAAGAGGGGAACAGTCATTTGAAATGTGGAATGAATTTTCCCTAAAAAAGTGTTAATTTTTGTTTATTTGTATTTTTGTCTTGTTTTATTTCTCAGTGTTGGAATTGAACCACAGGCCTCACACATGTTAGACAAGCATCCCACCATTGAGCTATGCTCCCAGCCCTCTGTTTCAGAAACTAGAGTTGGTTCATAGGCTAATCAATAAAAGCCTGTTTAACACAGTGTATAATTGAATTATTGTGTTACTAGAAGTCTTTTTAAGCCTAGCACTATTCTTGGAACTTTCCTCATTATTTTAGTCATTCCAGCTATACATTTTTACCAAGTATCTTTTATTTGTTAGACATCTTGTTAATTGCTAGTGATTTTTTTCTTTTCTTTTCTTTTTTTTTTTTTTTTTTTTTTTTTTTTTGGTGGCTCAGGCTGCCTGAATGGCAGGGCTAACTGGGGATCGAGCCATGGTATCCTGCTTCTGACTGCCTTTGCATGAGCAAGCACTTAAACAATTGAGAAATAAAACAAGAAAAAATTCAAATAGACAAAAAATTAACACTGTTTCTTAGGGAAAATTCATTCCACATTTCAAATGACCGTTCCCCTATTTCCATATTAGATTACAGTGGCCTGGTTATTTCTACACACAGTATGATAGTGTTTTTAGCAGAGAAGTTTCCATCTTTTAATATAGTATTTAAAACATACAAAATCAGTGTGCTATTACCACCCAATTGTTAAGGGCAGGCCCCCCCAGTTGCTAGTGATAGAGTGATGAGGACATCATAGTCCTTGACTTCATAGAGTTTATTATCCAAGGAATAGAGTTGGGTGAGTATCTTAGTTACTTTTCTTGTTGCTAGGACAAAAAAAGCCAACACTCAAAGGGAGAACGTTTTATTTAGGTCACAGTTTGTACAGTTTCAGTCCATAATGGCTGGCCCCAAAGCAGGGTAGTTTGGCAGAGAGGTATCACAGAGAAGAAACAGTTCACGAAGTCAGAAGACAGCAGAGCAAGCAATGGCAGGGGGATACAAGCCTCTTTATGTCCCTTATATTGTGTTCATTCTACCAGGATTAGGGGGTTGCCAAGCCCGTGAGTAGATTGATCCAGCAATCATCCTCCCCAACATTGTACCTTGAATCAATGTACATTCTAGATTCAGGTACCAACAAAAAAGCCCCATCTGAAACTGTATGATGGCTCAGTAGAATAAGCGCTTCCCTGGCAAGTGCAAGGGCCTGAGTTCAATCCCTGGTTCCGCCAAAAAAAAAAAAAAAATAGAATTGGCTGGGGAGATGGCTCAGTAGAAACTGCCTGAGGCTTTGAGGACATTCAGGCTCAGGCCACAATAGTAATTGCATGGTTGGTGGAAGCTCTGCAAAGCTCGTCAGTGTGGGGAAGACACGCTGGGGGAGGTTAGGACAGAGAAAGGTGTGCTGACTTTGGGAGTTGGGGCCCGCACGGGCTCCCCTAGTGACTTCTACCCGGGGCATAATGGGAGAGCACTAACGGCATGAACTGCAGCACCTGTTTGTACAGATGGGTCATTTGAAATTCTAGGGTTTGTGTATTAATGACTGCCTCTATATTACAAAGTTATATACCTCTGCATACCTAGAATACCTCTGATATAGGAATGCCTCTGAGAAACAGCACTTGATAGTGTAGCATTTGGACTCATACAGGTGTGGTGACTGTGACTGGTGGTGATGGACCAGGAAAATTCACATGTCCATGTTCTTTGCCTCTAAAAGATTATACGTAAAATGACCTGTTTTTGTATGAACCTCCTTGACATGGATTTGGAGTATTTCCCTAAGTTTATGATTACTTTTGGCTGCTCTGTTTGAAAAGTCCATAGTAGAGAAAAAGTTAATTTATTAGAGTGGGACTGTATTAGAGTGGTTTGATGTTGACTTCCAGCTCAAGTACACATGAGGTATGTACTCCAGGGTGCAGAGCCACTGCACTTCTCAGGTGTTATACCCATGACTCAGGGCTTAGCTTTTCTTGTCCTCTGTGCTCAGTACATATTACGACTGTGTGGCCCTCTGGGCACCATCAGCTGACACGGTCTCCTACACCTGTCAGTCTAAAGTCCTGGCAGGAGGCCAGGGAGAGAGCTCAGTAGAAGAAGCACTTATCTGGCAAGCGCAGTCTTGAAGTCAGTCACCAGTATCTCAAAAAAAAAAGTTTAAACTTGTGGCAGAAGTGTCTGACTGCCTTTATAACTTTTACAGACATGTCCTAGCTTAATTGTAGTGCACGAATGGCTAACCTCAGCTTAAGTATCCTTCTGTAGCTCAGTTAGTTGGCATGCGAGTTCAGAATAGCTGGGAACCTATTTTCTTCTTTTTTAAGAATTTTATTTATTTGTTTATTTGTTTGTTTGTTTATTATTTGGTACTGGGTCTCACCATGCAGCTTGGACTCAGTGATCCTTCTCTCAGCTTCCCCAGCTCCAGGATTACAGGTGTGCACCATCATGCCCAGTCTTTATGCTTTCCAGGCAGGTACTTAGGCTACTGAGCTATCTGCCCAGCCCCTTGTCTCTTTTTGTATTAGTGTATTTTTGTGATGCATAATAAATACATTCATCATGAGGAATTGGTGCCAATACTTATCATATCTTGATCTTTTTTGCAGCATTGGGGGTTGAGCCTAGAGCCTTCACTTGAAGCTACATCCCCAGCCTTTTTTGTTCTGGGACAGGGTTTTAGTTGCCAAGTTGCTCAGAGTAGGCTTAAGCTTGTGACCCTCCTGCTTCAGCTTCCCAGAGTGTGGGGGTCCCAGTATGCACCACTGCACCCAAGGTGGATCGTATGTCCATCTTGTGTCTTGTTTTCCCTCCCTTTCACTGGTTTGCCCACTCAGCAGACTAGCGTGACCACCAGGGAAAAGTGGGGAGATGTGCGGTGCTTGCCAGCGCTGATCAGTATCTTATGTTATGTTTGGAAGCCCAAAATTATAATTTTGATTAGGAAAGAGCCTACTCTCAGTATTTTTTCTTTCTTATTTCAGATCACCCTCAAACGATGCAAGAATCAAAAATAAAGCAACCCAAACAGCAACAGGCAACAGAAATTCACTCTGATAAATTATCTCGTGAGTGATTCCAAACTTAGGTTTACTTAGATTTGCTACTCTCTAATAAATCTTAAAAGAAAACACAAGTCATCTAGTAGTAATGTTTGCAGAGCATGGAACAGTTCCCTAAAGAGCTTCTTTTTCTTTGTGCTTCCTTTTCCCTGAGAACTTCCTCTTGACTGCTCGTTACCTTCCAAAGCATTCTTCCATTCTCTTGAGAAATTATTCTTTTTCTTGGGTGAAAAGCAGAGTGACAGCTTAGCTGTTGCTAACAGAAACAGGTCCTGCTGTCCTATAACATCGGTAAAACATCACGTGGCTTTGTGGAGGTTGCCCTAACTCCATCTCTTAGAAAACTAAAAACAAACTTCTGTGAGTAGGTTGTCTCCAATAGGAAAAATGAATTAAGTTCATGGTGAATAATTACTAAAGATTGTAGTTTTCATTTCTGTGTCATGTTAAGGTTATCTTGATACTGTTAAAAGTGTTTATGTTTTAGAGATTATATGTCCGTATTTCCTAAAGTGATTTTTTGCTTTGTTTTGTTTTGTTTTGTTTTAATAGGACTTACCACCTCAGCAGAAAAAGAGGCTAAATTAGTCTATACCAATTGTTCCTCTGCTTCTTTCTCTGCTCCTGCTGCTCTTCTTCCGCAGAAAATCCCCAACACCCATTTGTCGTCTGTCACGACGTCTGCCCTCTTGCCAGGGATTGGCCACCATTCTTCCTTGTCTCAGATTCCTCCAACTGTTCCCAGTATGCCTCACCAGCCAGCAGTTGTCCTGAGCCCTATCCCTGGTCATGCTGCCTCTTCCATGCATCCTGGGACACAGACGGTACCAGGCCCCGCTGGCCTGCCACGCTGTCACTCAGGCAGTTACACCATTGGCCCCTTCTCCTCTTTCCAAAGCGCTGCACACATCTATAGCCAGAAACTGTCTCGTCCCTCTTCAGCCAAGGCAGGTGAGTGAGAAGGTGCGAGGCAGCCCGCCTGCTGCTCCTCTGCAGCCTCAGTGAATGAAAAGTGCCCCCTTCCGTTTGCCTTTTCATTTGGAGGATAAAGGGACATGCTGCATTGTTCTGCGGTGACAGGAGAAGAGTGTTGTTGCCTTTTGCCCCATAGCACTCATTCATTGAGGCATCGATGCAGAGTTAAGGCGAGGCTTCTGTTCAGTAGATGCCTGTAGCCAGATTTCCCATACAGATAATCCTGAAGCTATCTGCATTCTTTCTGATTCATATAGGTATTCTGGGTTTACACAAATCAGTCTTTTCTGTTTTTCAGTGCATGTGATGTCAAGAATGGCCTGAATAAAGAAATCTTAAAACAGGGTACTTGATTTTATATGAAATAAATCACATTATCAGTAAAGTCCATCCATTTGTTTGTTTGCTTTGCTTTGCTTTGCTTTGCTTGCTTTGGTGTTAGTACTAGGGATCTAACCAGGCCTTACATGTGCTAGGCAAGTCCTCTACCATTGAGCTGTCATCTCTAGCACTCCTCCTTTTTAATAAGTTTTATTGAGATACAATTCATGTTAATCAAATTTGCCCCTTTAAGATATACAACTTTGGGTTTTAATGTATTTACAGAGTTATACAAACAATGCCACAATTTCATCATTCCTATGAGAAACCCATACCTATTAGCAGTCATTATGTGTTTCTTCCCCCTACTAGATCCTGGCTATCACTAATCTAATTTCTGTTTCTACTGATCTATCTGTTCTGGACATTTCATAGAAGTGGAGTCATGCCATGGGTTTCTCTCTGTGACCTGCCTCTTTCACTTTACATCGAGTTTCCAAGCTTCATTTATATTGTGGTGTGTGATACACTTCATTCATTTTATGGCTAAATAATATACTGTTTGATCACCAGCAATACAGGAGGGTTACAGTCTCTCCACATGTTTGTTAACATGAATATCTCCTTGATTTCATCTGTCTTAGAGGATGTGAGTTAGTGTCTGTGGGTGTGGATTTGTATTTCCCTCGTGGCTCTTGATGTTGAGCATCTTTTCATGTGCTTTTTGTCTTTGCTTTTTGTTTATCGCTTTGTATTTTAAGTCAGGGCCTTGCTATGCGTAGTTCAGGCTGGCCTTGAACTCACTCCGTAGCCCAAGCTGCCTCCTTCCTTCAGCCTCCCAAGTGCTGGGATTGCGGGCATATTGCCATCACAAGTGGCTCGTGTGTTTTTGACTGTTTGCACATATTCTTGGAGAAATGCCTGTTCACATTGTTTACCCATTTTAAATTGAGATTTTTGTCTTTTTGTTGAGTTGTAGTTTTTTATATATTCTGTATATAAGACCCTTGTCTGATATATGACTTTAAAATATTTCCTCGCCAGGGAGGTGGCTCAGTGGAATAAGCGCTTTCCTGACAAACGCAAGGGCCTGAGTTCAATCCCTGGTTCCACAAAAAGAAAAAAATAAAATAAAATATTTTCTCCCAGTTTGTTGGTTGTCTTTTCACTTTCTGAAATCATAGAAATTTTAAAAGATACTTTTTCTTATGGTTTTGGTATCATAGCTGAAAAAATGTTATCTACCTGAAGGGCACAAAGATTTCCCTTATAAGTTTTTTATAAGAGTTTTATAGGTCAAGTGCTTACATTTTGGCCTTTGTCTGTTTTTAGTTTATATATGTTGTGATGTAGTGGGCTCCAAGTACATTCTTTTGCATGTGACTGTTCATTTGCCCCAGCCTATTTGTTGTAAAGGGTATTGTTTTCCCACTGGATTGTCTTGGCACTCTTGTTGAAAATCAGTTAACCAGTTATTTCAGTTGTATTCCCATTTATCTCTATGTCTGTCCTTATGCCAGTGTCATATTGTCTTGCCAGAACCACATTACATTACAGTAATGTAAAATGTTGTGAAACTTTCTTGTGTGATTCTTCCAAATTCATCCTTCTTTGTCTAGATTATTCAGGCTGTTTGGGGTTTCTTGAATTTTTATATGAACAGTAGGATTTGTTTGTCAATTTCTGCAAAAATAATCAAATGAGATTTTGAGGATAGATCAGTTTGGGTATTGTCTTAACATTAGTCATATTTTTAAACACTTGAAGAATAAACACATTAAGGTAAGTTACAGCTAAGCCATGTTTTGTAACTTGCTAATCTTTGCTTGTTAATCAGTACGTGATTTTAAATGAAATGGATATTGTACATGAAGCTTGAATCAGAGATAGTAAATAGTGTAGTTTAATATGAATACATGTATATGTGTTTGTGGCCTAAGTCTGAGGGTCATTGTTACTGAAAATCAAGGTATATGGGTGAAGCTTACCCTGATAGGAGACCGTTTGAAGTTTTGAAAGAAACAACTGTATGCTATTTACTAGAAGTATACCTAAGGATAAAGGACAAAGAATATTGAAAATAAAAGGTCAAAAAAATATCAGATAAATCTCAGCCAGAAGAAAGGTGGTACAACTATAGCTAAAATGGATATTAAGATTGAAAATTTTCTTACAGATAGAAAGAGTAACTGCAGAAAGGCCAAAGTGGGGCTGGGGAGATGGCTCAGAAGAATAAGCACTTGTCTGGCAAGTGCAAGGGCCTGAGTTCAATCGCTGGTTCTGCAAAA
>NDGN011525910.1:626-12535 GCA_002564285.1 Tympanoctomys barrerae
TTTTTTTTTTTCCGGAACCAGGGATTGAACTCAGGCCCTTGAGCTTGCCAGGCAAGCGCTTATCCTACTGACCTATCCTCCCCAGCCCCATGTCTCATTTTTAAAATAAAAATAAAAAACTCCGTTTCTTCACATATGGTATTTTGTACAATGAGGTATTAAAAATAAATTTGTATGATAAAAACAAATTTTTATGTTTTCATGATAACCTGGAGAGGGAAAATGAAGCTCACTGATGAAACAGCACCGATCAGTCTTAAATGGAAAGTCAGATTATGTCATATTTACAGAAATTTAAGAGCAAAACCTCACACCTTGCACTAGCACTTCCCAAATTCAAATATCCGCATATTTGACCTTTATAACATTGATCTTAGACTCACTGTGAAAGTGTTTAGAGCAGCAAATAAATAAAAGTTTAAAAAAAGTCCACCTGTGATAGAATGTTTCCAATTAAAAGGTATTTTACTCCCTCAATCTATTCAGGAATTCCCATTATTATGTCCACGCAAATATGCATTCAGACCTAATTTAGAACTAATTGCTTCATGCTTTATTTGGGGACAGTAATTATCTGAGCCAGCCAGGTATTCCCTTTTCCTCAGGTCTTCTGCCTAATGATACAATGCCTTCTAAGTTTTGCACAATTCTAGACTGTCTCTAGTTAGTGACTGTTCCACACACATCACTCAAAGGTGAGGACAAAATTTCAGATGTGGCCCAATGGCCAGTAAACAGGAAAGTCACCACACTATATCCTTGACTTTGAACATGGGCTTTTACAGGAGGCAGCCAGGCTGCTGTGAGTGTAAATAAAATTCTCTCTCACCTAAAATCTTTCGAAACTTAATTTTTTAATCCATCACAACACTAAGTTGACATTTTAGATTTATAGTTCCACAATTTTTTAAAGTGGTATGTAGGATTGAACTCATGGGCACATGCTTGCTAGGCAAGCAATCTACCACTGAGTGGCATCCCACTACATTGTCAGGCTGGTGCCTAATTTGTAATCCTCCTGACTCAGCCTCCCAAGTAGCTGCAATTAGATGTGCCACTAAGCTCAACTGAGTTCTATAACTTAAAGTTATAACTTAATCCATATATGTGGATTTATGGATATGTGGATTTATATATGGATTTATGTGTAACTGCTACAACAGGACACAAAGAGGCTTTTAAGTTTGAATTTTAACAATGAAAAATACCTGTAAGACTTTGCAGTACAGTTTATATACTTAACATTATCCTATGTTAACCACATAGCATACGCCTCAGTTATTCTTCTCTCATTGCTGGGACAAAATACCCAACACTGAAAAGGAAGAAAGGAAAGGTTTATTTAGCTCATAGTCACTGGAGGTTTCAGTCCATACTCAGTTGGCACAGGCAAGGCAAGGGCCACAAGGCAGGGGCACAGGGCAGAGAGCAACCTTTCATGGCAGCGGCAAAGAGGGAAAGATCAAAATGGAGACGTAGCAACAACAATGGCTACGGAGAGCAAGTCTGTCTCCCTTAAACTGCATTCCAGCCATCCACCCCAGGCTGGGCACAGTACTCACACCACAATCCCAGTGGATCACGAGTTAATCACAAACTCTGTAAGTGATGACTGCATGAGGCTTTGGGGGACTACTAGACACAAAACGTAACAGATTCAAAACCTGAGGCTGCAGACTTTAGATCTATACACAGAGCTACAAGGGTAGGGAAGACAGTTATTACTGCAAGGGTCATAGGCTAATGCCAGTTTTAAAGCAGCAATTTCTTTCATATACAATCCAATATTTTTAAATTCACTGATTTTTTTAATTCATACATTAATAATACTGTATTTTACCATCTCAAAATTCCTTACCTAAGAGAAGAAGCTGGTTTGAAGGGTTTCCAAAGTTCTTTGTTAAAAGGATCCTTATTCCGGATCTTAGGATCCGGAATCACTAATTTTTCTCAGACTAAACATAAATGAGGCACATAAGAGGCTCAAACTGCCTCTTCCTGAGGCTTCGGCCCTCCTGTTCTCTGCACCTCCTGAATGCGTAATTAGAAGGCTAAGGAGACCATCACCTGAGCTCAACCATTTTTTCCTGGCACCACAGATTTCGAACTTCCAGCTGCCATGTCTGTGAGAATTAAATGCAGGCCTCAGCTTTGCCTCTGCACTTCCTGCTTTGATCCCAGAGGCTCCCTAAGGGCACACCCTCTTGCACTCCTCGGAATTCCCTCTCCTGTCCCCCTCCCCCCCATCCCCCGCAGGGAGCGCTCTAGGATACACTCCTAGTGGAAGTAAACTCTCTCCTTTCTCTCCAGGAGGCCAGAACCTAGAGGACAGAACAAACCCCCAGTGAGTTAATTATCTTAATAACAAGAGTGTCTACAGAGATACTTAGCTATAATGGATTATCTTCTTCACAGTTTGGCTTTGGTTTGGAAGTTTTGGAAGCCTGTAATCCCAACACTCCGGGAAGCTGAGGTCAGGGTCACAAGTTCAAGCCTAGCCTAGGCACTACTTTTTTTTGGGGGGGGCGCTAGTCATTTACTAAAGCATCGTTTCAGAAAAGGCTAAACAGCCAGGGAGATGGCTCAGTGGAATGAGGGCTTCCCTGGCAAGTGCCTGAGTTCAATCCCCAGTTCTGGAGAAAAAAAAAAGGGCGGAAGGGGCAAGGGCCATATTTCTGAGTGGAGGCCCTGGGCTCGATCCCCATTACTGAAAAAAGGTTCGTTTTTGTCATCCTGCCAACCCTATGCATTCAAGAAGAATGTAGTTTTTAAAACTACAAACTCAACATGTCGCTCAAGCGTACTCTGAACTCGGAGCCAAGTCCCACTTTCCTCAGTTGGCAAAGCATCTTGAACTAATCATTTCATCTTTCTAGGATTCAGAGACTGTATGATGTGGCGAGTAGTATTTCCTAATAAATCTTAAACATGAAGATTTTGTGAGACTACCAAACCCACCAGCACAGTAGTGGCTGCTGAAGTGCTTACGGGTAGCTACTGCCAAACCAGGAGCAGCGTGCCTGCAGATGCCGAGGCAGGAGTACCGCAAGTTAGAACAGACCAGTTTGGACAATTTAGTCAGACTTCATCTCAAAGTAAAATTTAAAAAGGACTGGGGATGTAATTCAGCAACAAAGCACTTGCCTAGCACCGGTGAGGCCCTGATTCAATCTCCAGCATAAAACAAAACAAAAACCAACAAGCGGTTATTTGTACTTCCGGCGCCTGCTCTCCGTCTCAGTACGAGGGATCCAATCCAGGGCCTCCAGCACGCCCGAAGTACTCTATTGCCCAGCACTCTGCGCCTGAGCTACATCTCCGGCCCTCTGCTTTTGCACCCACGCTCACGTACAGAAAAAGTTTCCTTCTTCTAAAGAACTAGTTTGTACACTTAAAATGCAGATGACTTAAGTATTGCAATCTTTATTCCCCAAAACGAGGGAAATTGCAAAGCTGAAGGACTTGAGAGCCCCCAACGCCCCCCACCCCCACCCCCAGGTGGGCACCTTACCCGGTCGAGAAGGAAATCCAGGTCAGACGCCTGGCTGGGCAACTCTGTCTACAGTACCCTGGGAGCTCACCAAAAGAACTACAAGCGCTTGCTAGACTCCAGAGGCCCAACAGGGCACTCATAGGAGGGGCCCTCAAAAAGCCACCTCAAAAGCAACTGGCACAGGCCAGATGCTACAAACGCTTCACAGGTAAAACCGCGCCTCGCCACCTCTAAGCGAGCTCAGCAATGTCTCTTCCTCGCCTGCATTAGGTAGTACAAAGAGGAAAAGCCTGGTGTTCCTATTGTTTGCACTCCAGTTTTTGAATTAAAGGCACCGAATCCAATGCTTGCGCACCCCCCACTTCCTGCCTCTTTCCTCCCAGTACGGAGCTCACCTAACAACACTTCCTAGACCTGTCCTTCCGGCCTTTCTCCACTCCAGGCCTCCCAAGCGTTCACGGCCCACCTTCAACGCCCGCTCTCAACGTCCAGTTCCCAACGCCCGCAGCCAACACCCGAGGCCTGGGGGCCCTTCAGGCTGCCTCTTCCTTCCCCGGGCACCCGGGAACCCAGACCTGGGGAGAGGTGGAAGCACAGCGGACTGCGACCCGTCTCCGAAGGCTAGTGGTGGCGGCGGCGGCCAATGCCAAGAGCCCGGCGGCCAGGCAATCTCCCAAGCTCTCGCCTCGCTTCAAATGCCCAGCTGGGCCTCCCAGATGGCGCGTGGCGCCTGCGCAGTCTGCGCCCACGAGCGCTCTCGCGCGCCCACGTGCGCCCCGGGAGTCCCCGGAAGCGTGCACCCCGCTGGGGTGTGGGGCCTGCGAGCAGCTTTGTCCAATTGCTCAGCTTCTTGTAGAGGGCTGATGGCCAGGACGACTGTGGGCACGTTTTGGACGCAAGGACTCAGTCCTTGCCTCTGTGAAAGTAATTAATTTGAGTTGCCTGAGCTACTTACACGTCTTTGAGAGTTCCCAAATCAATCCACTCTTTTTGCTGGTCATAGAAACTAAAGTTTAAATTCACTCAGAAATTATTTAGGGCCCCACCCATCCCTTTTCTGAAATGGGATCCTATCCAAAGTACCACATTCCATTTTCTTAGCATGTCTCAGGCTCTTCCTGGAAGTTACTTTCTCAGATTTTCCTTGTTCTGGTGACCTGACAGTTTCCAGGAGTACTGGTCAGCTTTGGTAGGCTGAGCCACTTATTGAAATTTGTTGAGGCCTCGCTAATGCAAGAATGGAGTTATGGGTCACTGGAAGGAAGAAGTAAAAGGCCCATTTTCATTGTATGGCAAACATACATCATCCTATACACATGATTTATAACCTGATGTTGGGCCTGATGATCTTGCCGAGGTAGTGATTGTTAGAATTGGCTACTGCAGTTACCTCCCTTTCGCAGTTAAGTACTTAGGAAGGAAGCCAACACCTGGCTGTTACACATTTCTTGCTCCAGACTTGCAATCAGACCTCCTAATGTTTCAGTCCAGATAACTTTTAGTGTGGAATGATAGATATCATAGTCTGGAGAGTAGAGTGTGTGTTGGGTTGTCATCCTTGTAGGCCTTTTTAATGGGTAGACTTACTGCTTGCCTCCCCCCATCCTGGGGAATCAAGTTAGGCGAGTCCTCTACCCACCCTCCACCCCTAGCTACACCCCCAGCCCTGAACTTAATTTAAAAAATGAAAATGAAGCATGAGCTCATTCTGATATTTCTAAATTCAAATACAAGCTGGTAGTACCTTCACTTCATTTCTTTCGTTTCATATTTTTAGAGTGAAAAATTAGGTTCCCGAGGACATTTATATGCTTAATACCATTTATAAATTCAGAAACAAATTTCGGAAATAATGTTCATTACTGGTAAAATGAGTACTGAAAGTAAAAGAAAGTGAAGCTTATTTTTATGCTGCAGTAGGAATGTGTTTGATATAGTTTTAAAGCCAAATCATTTCTTGACTGTCACAAACATCCTAATTTCAAAGTGTGTTTTAATACAGGATCTTCACTTGAGGAAGGAGATGCCAATCTTTGTTGGTGAAAACAAAAGAACAGAATTAGACAGCATTGTGTCTCCTCTCCCACTCCCCAGCAATTTGTATGTAAAAAAAACCAGAACGGAACTTAAGAACTCTTGACACCTCTAAATTAACTATTTTCACTCGGAAGCTCTCTCTGCCTGAGAGGATGCAAACCAAACAACGCAGTTTCGGGCTGCAGGATGTGCTCTCTCCGCAGACACAGGCCCCCCGCCTTCGAGCTGCGGACCGATCCTGGCACGTGCCCCGAGGACCCTTCCTGCCACTAGGAGTGCTGGGAACCCCAGCCGGGGGCGGCATTCGCCGTCCTCAAGCCGCCGAGCCCTCGCAGGAGATGAAGGCGCCAGTAAACAAGGGCAGCGGCTGCAGCTCCCGAGCGTCTCAGAACCCCCCGAGGACTCCCGCAGAGATGAACTGTGGAACGCACTGGCAGGCTGGCTGCCCCTGCCGACTCCGCCCTCCCACGTCAGGTGAAACCTTTGCGCCCCACTGCCGGGAAGCCAGTTTCGAATTCTTTTATTGTTTTATGCCCTTGACTCATAAGAGGATGGGCCAAAGGGTGAGATAGAATATCCAGTAGGCGCTTCCTGTTGAAAGAAACCTGCTGCTCGGATCGGGAGAGGGATAAGCGGTCGGACTGGACCGGGGGCAGAGCTGGCTCGCCAGGTCCCCGAGGGCGGCGGTACCCAGCGAGGCGAAGCGCGAAGCAGAGTATCCCCACCGCTGCGAGGCCTGAGGCCAGGCTGCGCTGGCCCCGCCCACTGCGGACAGGTTACCCCAGGTGCGTTGCGTCACGCCTCCTACGCCACGCCGATTGGTTCATTCAGGAAACCCCGCCCCCTCAGCTGTAGCCGAAGCGTCGCCGCCATCTTTGTTGATGTGTCAGCTCCGCGGGGGTTTTGGCGAGCGGCGGCGGTGGAGAGAGTCAGGGAATTGTCTCTTATCTCCACCGCCGTCTTTTCCGCCCACTCGTGGTCTGGCGGTCCCGCCATGAAAAAGTTGACCCCTGAGCCGGAGCGCCAGAGGTCCGGTTGGGGTGCGGCCTGAGGCTTGGAGAAGTGCGGTGAGTGCCCGAGGGACCCCCGCGGCGGACTGGCAGGCGTGGCGGCCGGGGGGTTGTGGACCTCTCGCGCGGTTCGGCGGCCCCGGGGCGGGGCGAGCCGCCTCGGGGTCTCTCGCGGGGAGGGGCTCGGGAGCCCCTTGTCTCCCTTCGAGTCTCCCGCCTGCGGGGAGGCTTTCCCTCCAGAGCGGAGTTCAGCGACCGGAGTGAGGCCGACCGCCCGGGCTGCGGTTGGGAATTGCTGCTCGGCTCCACCTGCCCGGGATCTCTGATGCTCTCGTCACCTGTGGGTTTAATGCTGTGGCGACTTTACCTCCTTTCAAACACTTCCATTATCGTGCTTTTTAAAGTTCTTCGGAAATGATTCTTTAGGGTTGTGGACGGGAGAGGTACTGTTCTGGGTTTTTTTGCCATTTTATTTATTTTTTGTAGCCAGAACATCGAGGTATTTCATAAGCTTTAGTTGTAAGGAAGGAATTTCAAATTTTTATCTCCATTAAACATGTGAATAGTTCCCAAGTAGTAATCCTGGGGAATTTTCGCTCCGCTGTTAACAATTTAAGCAACTTCAAGTGTTCACATCTTAATTTTTTTAGGAGGCCTGGGTACCTGTAGTCGGAGTATCTCAGTATCTTTGACTTCATAGTCTTGCTACCTGTGGGAATCAGAAGACAGTATAGTAAAAATATGTTGCAAGAGGCCAGATCCTTCGCAGTTTTCTGTGCGTGTGAGTCATGTTCCTTTGACACCCAGTATTCTTACTTCTTCCAAAATGATAGGCTGAGTGATTTTCAGAAGAAAATGTGCAGTCAAGTCAGTGGAACGACGTCTGATGCTGGTAGTCATTAAAAGAAAATCTAATCTGCCACTTATGCTTAGGTATGTTAGTTGTGGGTGTGGCTTTCCCATTAGTTCCCAATTATTATTTGCAGTATTGATCTTGTGAAAAAGATAAAGGTCGAAGAGCCATTGATAATAAAACAAGTTCTCGGTGCAGGCTGTGCTCGCTTCCCTGCGCAGCTCCGTACTTTGTAGTTTGTAATCCATCATTACCCAGACTAAAAGCCATCAGGATTGGCCCCTCCCTTTTTATGTTATCTGAACTTCAGCGAAATACTGGGTAGCTCACAAATCTTGTATTATTAAAATCCTCCCTCTTTAGACTGTTGCTGTAGTCTCTTGAAACATTTTGCCTGCCTGCCACCAACTCTGCTGCAGATTAAACCAAAGACTTTCCGTAAGCGGTTGCTCCAGCTCTTAACTAAAAATTCCGTATTTTATAGTATCATAGATATGATTAGTGAACAATCTCCCAGAAGAGGCACGGGTTATGTATTTTTTTTAAGATCTCACCTAATTCAGTTAACTGCATGTACACTTAAAATTTCTTTAAACAGATTCCATAGGATGTGTTTGGCATTTCAGAATCTTTTTTAATTTAATGTATTCATTTTAAAACCATGTGTTTATAGTTACATGCTGACATTTGTAAAACAAGCTGTATAGTCAGCTCTTTAGAGAAGACCTGGTAGGTGGAAGCCTGGGAGCAGCCACACTTAGAAAGTTAGAAAGCTGGTTCTCTTCTTTCCTTTGTAGGATGGTAAGTAATGTGTCCTAGCTTCCTAGAGGCCCCTAACCGTTTAAAGTTAAAGAATCCTTAACTTGAAATTAGGGGCTTTTTCTTTTAATAAAACTTTTTTGAGTTCTCAAAAAAGTTTTGAGCCAGGGTCTAGCTGTGTTGTTCTGGCCGGCCTTGAACTTCACAGTGATCCCCCTGCGCCAGCCTTTCAGCACTGGGATTAGAGGCATGCCCTTTGACTCCCAGCCCTTTTATCCCTTTAAGTAAAGCCAACTTTTTAATGTTTCCTAGACATGAGTAGGCTTATAATATTGTGAATGTTACATTTAGTACTCATTTTAGGGACAGCAATGAGATCAAAAATAACTTAAAAATCTATAAACCATTTTCTGATCTTGTTTTTTATACTACTTTGAATTTCCCCAGCTATTGAGATTGAAAACTTACTTGAACTAAAAAGTAAACAAAAAAATAGAGCTACCAGAAGGCATTTGTCTATTAAGATTGTCCATAAACATCTCCCATAGTATTACATAGTAAGTGCTAATGAATAATTTAACTTTTTCTGAAATTGTGACATCAGATTAACCAAACCCATGTGAAAACTGGCTTCAAATTGTGAAGATTAGCCAAAATGCCATAGTAGGAAGCAAATTTACTTGCAAATTTTATTTAATTATGTTTCCATTTTATCCCCCTTTTAGTTTCCAGATTTGAATGAAAATACTTTTAATATTTTGTTAAGTTCATTAAAGTGCAAGTGAGTTCTTCACGAATAGCTTCAATTTAAAATCTTGAATTTTCTGTAATAATATTTTATTAAATTTATTAGGTACATAAAATTGCATGGATCTAATATACCAAGTATATGATAATATGACATACATGATATAACCTAATAATGTGAATTCTAGCCCTCTTTTCCTGGACTCTTGATAGCCCTTAATTTTTTTTTTTTCCTGTGTCTTGTCAAAGGGGTTAGCAGCTGTTACAGGTTCCAGCAGCATGTATCATGCTGAGCCTTTTGAAAAACATCTCTCTCTGTGTATGCAATATAATGTACATATCCTGAAATTCACCCTGGCCTGAGCCTTGGGTACAAAGCTAGACAACCCCAACAGGGCCTTTGTCCTGCCATAACACCTTACAAAGAGTTGCACAGCACTTTTCAACTTTTTTAATGCCCTGTTGCACACAAAGGAAATGCAGTAAATTAAAAGTTAAATTTGACCCCAAAGCTTCGTATGTGACTACTGTACTCAGAAGTTACTACTTCCCTTTTGCAGAACTAGAATTCTTTGAAATAGCTCAATTATTATCTTCTAAAAGTTGAATTTGATTTATATATATTAACCTTATATGAAATTTTGATGGAAATAAATTTTGGTGTCAGGTACTTTCATCACAGGAAATGTGTTCTATAGGTTCATTTTTGTTGTGTTTTATTTTAAAAATCTTCATCCAAAAATGATTTTTAAAGTACAAAAATAAGCTATTTGGAGGTTCTGAGCAGGCTATAGTAGACGGGGTGGCTTTTAACATTTGGTTTTTGCTTCTATCTTTTTATCCCTACATTCCCAGCCTTTAAAAAAAAAAAATGTTTTTAAGTGTTGGAACAAAGTCTTACTAAGCTGGGCTTGAATTTATGATACTCCTATCTCAGCTTCCCCAAGTGTTGAGGCTTCAGGTGTGAGCTGCAGAACTTAATTTGCTTTTTGTTTTGTAAAGCATATCTTCTGACTTTAATTGCCATATCAGAATCTTCTTAGACGCTGGATGTGGTGGCACATGCCTGTAATACTAGCAGTCTGGAGACTGGGGCAGGAGGATTGCTATGAATTTGAGACTAGCCTGAGATAAACTGTGAGTTCAAGACCAGCCTGAACTATATAGTGAGGCCCTGTCCTAAAAAAACCAAAAGCCAAAACAACCCAAAAAGAATCCTATTATAGCTATTGTTTTGTGTATGCTACTTTCAGAATGTATCTTGGAAACATTAAAGATCCCCTTGATGTGCTTATGCTTTTCCTACAGAGGACAGTAAATCATTATTTTGGAGAACAGCAATGGTCTCACAGGCTAAATTTGCTTATTTTAATGCATATTATTTGAGAAGTATGTAGTTGTATTATTTGGGGGTTTTGAATGATATAGCTTATAATTTAAAATTTGTAGTTATATAAAATATTATGTTTAATTCATTTTCTGGTTTTTTGGTTGTTTTTTTTTTTTTCCCCTGGACTTAAAAACTCTGTACCTTTTTTTCTGTGTAGTCCCTGATGGAACACCATCAGATCTCAGATTACTGTAATGTTAAAGTGTATGCTCTATGACTTATAATGTTTTAGTGTTTTTGGCAGCAAAACATGAAGAATAAAATTTAGCATGGTACTTAGGTATTCATCCACTGCACATCTGACCTGTATTAGGAGGAATGTCCATTTTATTCACTGTGATGCTCCCACCTAAAACAAAGTGTGTGCACAACAGACAGATGCTTAATACATATTTAGTGAATGAATTAATATTGACTTTGGGAATTATTTCTAACTTGATACCTTTGTATGAGTCTTGTTTATTTGATAGTCTGTTACCAAATATCTGTATAGATTTGATTAATTTTTTTTAAGTAAACCTGCATTTTTCTGGTTGTATAGTTCTAGAGGAAAAATGAAATGGAACTAAAAACTGTTAAAAGCAATACTTCAACTTACATGGCTTTTTCATGGAAATAATTTTATAGAAATGTAGTTTCCTTCATTAAGAAACAGAACCCAAAAGGGATAATGTTTGACTTTAAGGCCAGTAAAAAATGTTCCTTGACCAGTTGCCTACAGCTGATGAGCTCCAGTAAGAGCGAAACCAGTTCTCACTACTGAAAGTTTTGAAGTGTGAATTGGTCCTGTAGTACTGTGTCAGAAACAATTCTGGGGAAAGTTGATGTTTGAATTAAGACCAATTTTGTGACTAATGTTTTAAAGTATAGTATTTCTCTTAATGAGTAAGAGTTATTAAAAGTCTAAGTATCTTTTTACTTTGGAAAAGCTACATATGATTATATGTGTATTATCTATAATTGATAGTTATTACATATATCTGAATGAATTTGATTTATACAAGTATTTCTTAAAACTGTCTTATGAACAAATGTTTAGTGTTAAATCCTCTCCATTTAGTCCGTTACTAGGCTCTTCTGTCCTCAGTAGTTTTGGTCACACCTTCCTTCCCCAAATTAAAAACCTGGACACCATCCAAAGTAGTCTGCATTAGCATTGCCTACCAGAAGACGAAGCTATTTTTTTCCTAAGTAATTATGGACATAACCAAAGTATTTGGGGGCTGGGGTTTTTTTTTTTTTGTCTGCTACCATTCTTGAGTAGTTTTTAAGTTTTTGGAAATAGAAAATAGACAATATCTTAAGGGGGTTGTTTTTTGGGGAGTGGTGTTTTGGTACCAGGGATCAAACTCAGGACCTTGTGCTTATGAGGCAGGAGAGAAGCTTATGCTGCTGAGCTATCTTCCCATCCCAGATATCTTTGTTAATTCCTAGTTGTTGTTGTTGTTTTCTTTTTTTAAATATTTATTTATTTATTGTGTGTGTGTGTGTGTGTGGCCAGCTCAGCCCACGGGGGGGGTGGGCTGGCTGGCATATAGCACTGGGGGATCGAACTGCAGTCCCTGTGCTTTGCCAAGCTTATTCCAAGTAGGTGCTTTAGACCACTGAGCCATCTCGCCA
>NDGN011525948.1:726-16776 GCA_002564285.1 Tympanoctomys barrerae
TTCTTTCTTTCTTTCTTTCTTTCTTTCTTTCTTTCTTTCTTTCTTTCTTTCTTCTTGTCTTTTTGAGACAGGGTCTCACTATGCAGTTCAGGCTGGGGGTTGAGCTCATTTTGTAGCCCAGAGGGCCAGCCAAATAGCTCAGTGGACTAAAGTGCCTGCTGAGGCAGGTACAGGGACCAAGATTTGATCTTGGCATGCAGTGCCAGCCCCACCTTGGGGCACGCTGAGGTGGGGGATTGACTCTGGGCAGCACCTGGGAGGCTGAAAACAGGTGGATCACTATGTGTCTCTACTGTATAGTGTGATCCTGTAGACCCTGTACTAAATACATTAAAATTTTTTTTTTGTAGCCCAGGTTGGTCTGGAACTCACAACAATCTTCCTGCCTCAGCCTCCTGAGTTCTAGGATTACAGGGCTGCACCACCATGCCTGGCTTTTTAGTCTCTCTCCATAGGGAACAATTCTTCAGTCTTATTTTTCATGTTACAGCTATTGTTTTTTGAAAGGCAAATTATTTTGTTGAATGTCACCAATTGGAGCTTGACTTAGGTCCTAAATAGAGTCAGGTTTACGTTTGTGGTAGGAATGTCACAGAAGTCTCATTGTTCGCTTCTCCATGCACCATATCAGGAAGTACACAATGTATCCCAACACTGGCGACATTCACCTTGACCTCTTGGGTAAGCCTGTGTCTGCCAGCTTCTCCACTGTGAAGTCGCAATTCCATCCTCCTTTTTAATATAACTAAATTTGAAACTAGTGGTAAAATGTACCGTGTAAGTGCCTGGTTCTGTGGCATTAAGTCCATTCACAGCGCTGTGTAAACCATCACTGCCATCCGACCAAAGAACGCCTCCACGTCTGTGCCCAGTAAGCCACTTACAGTCTGCCTGAAATCTTCCTCCCTCAGCCTCCTACAACTAGGTCTTGCTACTGCCCCAGAAGGCCTAGAGGGGCTCTTCTTCCTCACTGGCGCAAGGAGGTGGAGGGTCACCATGGTGCCTTCTTAGGCCCCTATCTTCTCTTCTCCAAGCATGCTCAACTCCTCTAAGGACAGAACAAGAGGACTTGGGAGATCCTCTCCAATAACATACAATTGCAGAAACTTGTCCATAGTGGACAAGACAGATAAACAGTTTAGAGAATATCTAGAACTTCCATAAAGCCAAGTTGGGCCAATACTTTATTAATTTTGCTTAAATCTCAAGCTTTTCCCCACAACCTCTCTGCCATGTGTTTTCTTGTTATGTGTGAGCTTTACACTGAACACCAAGCTGGCAGCCACCATTCCACTTTTATCTGTGTGATTTTGACTACTGTAAGTACTGCACGTATACGGAGTTCTACGGCATGTCTTTTTGGGACTGTCTTATTTCATTTGGTATAACGTCCTGAGATTTCATCCATGAAATGTTACCGATAAAATACTCTAAAGGAATCCACAGGCCTTACTCAAATTTCAGTGAGGAGCATGTCAGAATATTCTTTCTTAAATTGGATCATATGTGGTTGCATGGATAAACCATATTTTATTTACTGGCACATCCCTTCCACCTTTTGACTACTGTGAATAATGCTGCTATGATCAGGCATATACGAACATTTCCCTGCTTTCAAGTCACTTAGGTACAGGCCTAGCTGTGAGATTATTGAATGATTTGCCCCCTTCTTAATGAATAAGTATGCTGGGGGAGGGTACTTTGAGACTACGTAAATATCCTGCTATTCTTGTCACACTTTCATGCTTTTGCCTACTAGCAGCTATTGATTCCTACCTGAGTCAATTATTCCAATGGTTGCCAAATGGCACTTTTCTAATTCCATCATTCTTTCTAAATCTATTGATTGTAGTTCTATTGTAGGGAAGAGATTCCCCGTCTCCAGCTTATATGTGAATGCAAACTTACCTTATTCAGTATGTTTGAAGCCTTTACCCCGGGGAGAGGCAAGTCATTAAGCAAAGCATTATGTACTAGGAAACGCAGCTGACTTCCTCAAATTGAGATTCCCTTTCCCCGCCCAGGCATTCCTTTTGTCAGAGTGGACACCCTGTTTGCCCGAGAAGCAGCGTGCGCACTACGCTTCCCAGCGGCCACCGCGGCTACGTCATCAGCTCGCGCGGCGTTTTGCTCGTGGGGCCGACTCCGGAGCGCCCGCGGTTGTGGCGGCAACATGGCGGACGTGTTGAGCGTCGGGGTGAACCTGGAGGCCTTTGCCCAGGCTATCAGTGCCATCCAGGCGCTGCGCTCCAGCGTGAGCAGGGTGTTCGACTGCCTGAAGGATGGCATGCGGAACAAGGAGACGCTGGAGGGCCGGGAGAAGGCCTTCATTGCGCACTTCCAGGACAACTTGCATTCGGTCAACCGGGACCTCAAGTAGGTACCGGCGGCGGGGCTGGGGTCGAGGGCCCGCCCTGTTCGCACCGTGCCACGACCCGCTGCAACCCCGCGGGAGGCTTCGCGGTCCGGTGACCCCCCTTTTCCGTGCTCTCCGTTCTGTTGCCGTCCCCTGCCAGACTCTGCCACCCCTCGCTCGACTCCCCCTCAGCCCCGCTTTCTCGCGGCGATGCGCTCCGCCTCTTTTGCCGCGCTCCATCCCGGCTGGGGTCGTCCGCTCAGGCGAGGGGGCGCGCTCTTGCCAGGAACTTCCACTTGGCGGAGCCCAGCAGGTTTCTCACCTGTGGGCGCTCTGGGCCAGTCGTGTGTGGTCAGATCGTAGTGACGGTCCAGATCAGCACTGCCCAGACCAGGGCCTGGATCTGATGGGTCCAGGTCCCCGCCCGCAGCCTGGAATTCCTCAGCTCCACCTCACCTCGCTCCCAAGCGAGACAAAACAGGCCTTGATCTGGCTCTCCCCCTACTAAAGCCACTGGCTCAAAACTGTCACTTCACTTTCAACGTTCGTTCAGTTCTTCCCAATAGAAACCTAGTCTCTCGAATCTGTTAACCAAAATAATCACTTACGCGTTAATCTCCTTTCCCAGTTCTTGGTTTGTGGTTTGTTAAGGGTCTGGATTGTACATTTTCTTCTGTCTTACAAATCTTACCTTTTTTAGTTCTACTTCATAAGTTTTATTGTAGGAATTAAGAGTATGTTCGTAAAAGTCTAGCGCACAATAGGTAATTATTGATTGCCCACGTCCTGAATTTGCCTTTCCTTCCTTTGAAGAGTTCTACCAGGAAGGTTAGAATTTCAGGATTTTTGCTTTTATTTCTCAGAACTGAGCTTAGTAGGAAAGGGTATTTGGTGAGTTGCTGATCCTATGCATTTAATGCTGGGGGTGGAACCTAGTGCTGGGCCTGCCAGGCAAGTGCTCTACCACTGAATCACACCCTTAGCGCAGTTATTTTTTGCAACTTGGTCTCCTCAGTAGCCAGGTGAAAAGAAGAGATAGGATGGCAGAGGTGGTGGCGGTCAAATGACCCTCCTCAGTTCCCACATCCAGTGGCTGCCAGCGGGTGCCGTGCCAAGCACCAGTAATTACTTTCCCTGCTTGAGGAGCCACGGCAGTGTTTTCCTCATTTGCATGTCCATTTTCTCTGGATTTGCTTCTTTTTTGGTACTGGAAATCGAACTCAGGACTTCACACTTGCCAGGCAGGCGCTGTGCCACTGAGCTATGTCCCTGGCCTGCTTCTCTTTTTGATGTTCAGGATGTCAAAACCCTTTATTGTTTTTAGAAACTTTAAATAATGGCACTACCCCTTGCCTTCTTTAATCTCTGTACTGTAATGGCAAGAAGATGGCTGAAGATTCTGAAAAGAATGTAGCATGAGCTGTTCAGAAAGAGACTCTTTTGTTGGCAGTCGGGGGCTGGCCCCTCAGAACGTGCCTGCAGAATGTGCTTTTACAGTTGGCTCACTTTCCTGAGCTTCTCCAGAGTTTTGCTGCTAGACTGAAGCGTTTGTTTGACACAACCCCCTCCGTGGTGTCTTCCCATCCCATTTGTTTATTTTATCTCTTCTTTGTTTTGCTAAGTTTTACCATCTGTGAGGCGTCATGTACAAAATCTATCCCTGTGTGGATGATAAATAATCATCATTTATTCAGGTACTTGCTGTTCTGCCAAATGTAGTGATCTGCACGTGGGTCTGAAAACCCTTTGTGAGCGGCAGTGTTGTACCACATTGCAAGATCCCAGAAAGTCTCCTCCCCTGCAGAGACTAATTCAAGTTGTTAAATCCTGATTTGAGGAGTCTTACTGATTCTTGTACTCTTTTTTTTTTTTTCTCCTTTGGATCAGCACCAGGGAGTTCTGTTTTAAATTGAGATTAAACTCCAAGTTAGGATTTTCCTTGGTTGTTCCTGGTCTTTTTTACCATTCATTCCGAAGATACTTCTTCTTAAGGCACTTCCAGTGTGTGCTTTGATGAGCAGCCGCCGGCTGGTGTGGTTGATTAGGCAGGCTCAGGTTTATGTGCTCTGTTTTTCAGTGAGCTGGAGCGTCTGAGCAACTTGGTGGGCAAGCCGTCTGAGAACCACCCTCTCCACAACAGCGGGCTGTTGAGCCTGGATCCCGTGCAAGACAAAACTCCGCTCTACAGCCAGCTCCTGCAGGCCTACAAGTGGTCCAACAAGGTACGGGACCGTCCTAAGTGGCGCGAAGGGAGCAGAAGCCACATGTGCTTATCTCCCACATGGGTAGCAAGTGAGGGCCGGCTTTTGTTTCTTTTTACGTTCTTTCCGTATTTAGTCATGTACTAATGTTTGCCTCCCTGGGGCCTAAATCCAGGGCCACGCAGCTAGCGCAGCACTGTGCCGTGGAGAGCAACGTCCTCCACCACTTTGTTGCTTATCTTCGAGTCAGCATGGAGTTAAAGGTTCTGAATTTTTAGAATATCCTTGTAAGCTACTTTGAGCCCTTTGAGGATTAATTTTTAAAAGAATTTTTAAGTCAGGTATATTTAAACTGGATACAGGGTAGGAGCAGCTTTTATGAACCTCTTGCTACTATATGTGGTATATTGTGCTATGTATGTTTTTGTCTGGGGAAGGTGCCTTCCCTTTCATCAGGTTTTCAGAGGCATTTGTGGTTCCCAGAAGGTGAAGGACTGATGATCTAAATGTTGAGTCATTCCCTTTTTTTCCCTGTTACTACCTTGTAATGGGAGCACGTCACCAGAGCGCTGTCTGTTAGAGTACTGTCTAATTAGTACCTTAGACTCCATCTGAGAAAGATCGTTCCCAACATGTTCTCTAGAATTTGATACTCATAGTTTTTGTCAGCTGACAGTCCCATGACTTAGACCTCAGGACAGCTCTGAGAGCAAAGCTGAATTAGCCTAAAAACAGGAACGGCTAGGCTCATTAAGCCTAGAAACATTTTATTTTCTTATGAGTGCCTTTTGTTTATTAACTGTGTTGTTGTATGTGTGTTTTCCTGTTTATAGGGCATTTGAAAATACTTAGGAACAATTTTAAAAGCAGTTCTCATTATTTTTTTCACTCCCTAGAGATCACCGCTCTTGCAGTTAGTGGCTCTGAGCTGCTCTGCCCCCTTGTTATCCGTCCCTTTTTTCCCTTAGGTCTTGGAGGAAACATGAGCCTTTTTAGTTTTTCTGGTGTGCAGGGGTTATTATTTGAATTTACCTTTGGGGTATTTTCGTGTTCTTTGGTTTGAAGTAGAACCCTGGAAGCTGAGCTGATTCAGAAAGAGGACGGTTTGTCTTCAGATATTGAAGAATTAACTTGAACCTTAAATAGCTAGATTTAGCCTAAAGTATTTACCCCAAACTTCCAGCTGCCCATGTCGAAACTCAGTTTAATCTAGTAGTTAAGTCTAGGAGTTTGGAAGAGACTTCGTTGGGTCAAAGAACTAAACTGTACCAGGGGGTTCTGGTGTGAGGCCAAGCTCATGGGGATCAGGGGACACAGCTGATGTGGCAGAAATCTCCTTTCTCGCTTGAGGCTTTCTGTTCTGATATTTTCCAAATGCTGGAAAAGATGCCTCAGCTGTTGTCGACATCTGCCTGGAGTTCTCCTAGTGTCTGCATCAGACCTTGAGAAATGACTGTGGCCCTGCTAGGCAGGTGTCCCAGAGATGACTCATTGAATCCCTGGGGGAGACTCTTAGTTCAGGTCACCTGAAGCACAAGCAGGGATGCTTCTTGGAGTGAAAGGGGAAGTTCCCAAGCAGGGGCTCGAACCATAACAGGGCAGACAGAAAAGTAGAGATGTTCTTGCAGTTGTCAAGCCAGGTGTGGGACTGTCCTAGCCCAGTAGACAGCCCTGCCCTCGCAGCTTTTCCCAGGAGCAATCTTGGTCATCTACTCGAAAGGTTACCTGGTATGTGGCTAGAATCTGGTCAGTGCGTGGTGATTTATTTCTGGTTAGACTCCTTGTACAAAGTCTTGCTTTTTGGTGTTAGGACAGTAAAAACATCTTGATATGTCACGTGGATAAAGTTCTTAAATCTTAGAGCAACAAGGACTTCAGCATTGATAATATATAAGCCAATCTCAAAACTAACGGTTACTACTTTTATGTTGAAGTGATTTTGAATGATGGTGGTTTACTTGTTCATTGAATTTAATTGTGCAGCTATTTGGACCTCACTTTTATCCCAAAGTGGAAAATAAATTGTATTAAAGGAAAAAAATTTTACATGGAATGTCTTGCTTTGGAGATACTCCAGCTGAACAGTATGTATAACAGTATATGCGAGTGTTTCCCCTGCGATGTTGGCCTCTCCTGGGCCTGCCTGCTGAAGTGTCTACAGAGTGACCGTGCTTTCATTTCCTGTGTCCCAGAGAAGAGAGCAGGCAGGAGAGTCAGACTCTGAGGTGACAGCCAGCAGACTAAGGCCCAGTGGGCTGGCCTCTTCACAGCACCCCAGCTGGACTAGTTTGGGTTTCCTGACTTGGGTCATTGCTTTTTCCTCTAAAACTCAATGCTTAGTTCAGTTTTAAGGTTTTTGACCCTAGAAAACATTCTTCCCCCTTTTGGTTGCTTCCTAGAAACAATTTACAGTACATTTAACTTACACATTTTATTCATTCCATCTATATTCCTTTTTTTAAACATTTGTAATGATCTAACAAAGGATGAAGTTGCCAAATACATGGTATTGTAGGTCCTTAAGTCCTTGCTCTTTCCAGGGCAGATAGTGCTAGGCAAGTGTTGCATTCTTTCCTGCTGAGGCTGTGTGTTACCAGCTCATGGCCTTGCAGCCGTGTTCAGGGGTGAGGCAGCTGCTCAAAGGAGGGCTGCAAAGAAAGCGTGTTTATCATCTGTGATGGTAGATGACGGATGTCCCGTGTGACCAGTGCTTGTTCATACTGCACCTGATTTGGGGGAAGGATTTAAGGTAGATAGTAAGAATCCCTAAAATCCAGAAAGAAAAGAGGAAAACCTGGGTAATGTTTTACCTTGTTATGTACATTTCTGTAATAAATTCAAGAAGTAGCCTCCAGAAAGAAGACAGTATTCTAATTTCCAGCTGGTGACACAGAGGAAGCGAAACAATTAATTATATGTGTTTATCTCGCTTCGCCTACAAATGAAAAGAGCTTTTTAATTGCCAGAGCTTTTACCATTCATCACTTTACCCTCAAAGAATTTAAACCAGCGAGTGCATTAATATGTGGAGTGAAGTTGGGGGTAACTTGCCAGTGTCAGCTTCCCATGCTATTGGCTAAGAATGGACGGATGTGGGAAGGGCTTTGATGCTGCCGTTATGTGGTGAACTTGCTGTTTTATCAGCAGTTGACCATAGAAGAGTCTCATGCTTGCCTAATGACTAGCTGTTTTCTTCAGGGGATTTTCATAATTTTTGTCAAGTCAGTTGGCATATTAATTACATGGTAGTTGGCATAATTGGTAGAATAACACATTTAAAAATTAATCTAATTTAGTGAAGTGATGTCAGTTTGCTGGGAGCAGCACTTTTTCTATTCTGAACCAGGAAAGAATGTAGCTTTTAATTATTAGGCACCTATTTTAGGTCATTGTTCTGTGGAGGAATGACAAGTTCCTTTGACTAGCCCCCAGAATAATTGGTGCCAATGCTGTCCTTGCTGTAAAGTAGTCAGTGTAGAGTTCCTATCACTTATTATTTGCAGATGCTTTACACTAGACTGAACATGTCTTAAAGGTCGTTTTCCAAGGTTTCCAGCATCTTGTCACCAGGCTTTTATTTGCAGCTTTGACTTTGCTCGTTTGTTTGGGGCAGAAGGCTGCTTGCAAACACTGCTCCTTGGTGTCCCTGGAGGGCTGCTCTCAGTGGTCTCCTCATCCTCTCCAGGACGTCAGAAAATGCAGATCCTGGAGTCCGTTATGTAAAATGGTGCAGTGTTTACGTGCAACTTTCACACATCCTCCTGTATCGTTTTCTCACTTGTGTTTTTTGAGTTGGGATCTTGCTGGTCTGGAACTCATGAGATCAGGTGATCCTCACCCCTCAACCCCCCAGTAGCTGGGACATCCAGGGTGTCCCACTTGTGCTGCTTCCCTTGTGTACTTCAAGTCACCGACCTGACCGCCTGCATCTGATGAGATGTCCGTGCGGTGTGAATAGTTGTTGCTGTACTGTTTGGGGAATAATAAGAAGGAAAAGTGACTGTGCTTTTTTAATGTAGACAGGGTGTTTTTGGTTAGCAATCAGTTGAACATGAGGATGTATGACTGTATTTGCCTAGAGACCAGTACTTCACCTCTCCTTGATGATAGCTGAGGCAGCAGGGACCCTGAAAGTGTCACTTTCTGCTGGGTTTGGAAAATGGACCCAGAGTAAAGTGCTTTTTTTTTTTTCTTGGAACCAGGGATTGAACTCAGGACCCTGCACTTGCCACGGAAGCGCTTATTCTACTAAGCCATCTGCCTGGCCCCTAAAGTGCTCTTTTTGCTGTTTTGTTTTGTTTGTTTGTTTGTTTTTGTATTTTGGGGAAGGGTCTACAGGATGTTCAGGGTCCTACTCTAGATCAGACTCTTAGTGATCCACCTGTTAACAGCCTCCTAAGAGCTGGGATTACAGCTGTGCGCCACCATGCCCAGTCTCTATTGACATCTCAGTGCACCTCAGGGGTGGGGCCTGCACAGCAGGCCTGGGGATCGAATGCCGTCCCTTATTGCAGGCGTGCCCTAAGAGCAGCTTTTGACTTCAGGAGGAAGCACTTGAAAGTTTGAAGACACCTACTCCACTCTGCCCTCCTGAGTTTTTCTCCGAATCTCCCTACTCCCTAGCTTTAGTTACTGTGACATTTGTCTCCCGCATCCCTCCCTGAAGACACTCTGGTGTTGCATCCTGGAGCTTCCAGGGTTGGAATTGTTCTGTAGTACGGTGCTGATCCTTTTCTGAAGGGAACTTGTCCTCATTTCAGGGTAAACCTTAAATCCCAGAGGAGAGGTACTGTGTCTGTCTTGTTCCTTGTGAGGAGTGCTAGCAAGGTACATGGTACACAATAAGCATGCAATTAAAATTCGCTGAATGAATGAAAAATAAAAGCTTTTTGTGTTGAATTTTTAATTTATAACCCCTTTTGTGGTTTGCTTGCTTGTATTTTTGATGAAGGATGATAAGGGCCTTTCCACTTTCAGTCATTACTGAGAAATCTAGTTGTGCTATTTATAGGTATGAGAAACTTCTGAGATGGTGTGCTGGGGCCAGGGCTGGATTCCAGGAGGTAATTTGGAAGCCAGGGTGAGGTCTGTTGGTGGACTGATGCGCATTCCTGGTGAGCTGAGGTCGGTAGTTTCAGCTCTGTTGCCTGTCACCTGGGCTGCTGTGTGAACCGCTGCAGTTGGGCCCTGGTAGATGTCTCTTGGAGTTCACAGCTCAGGCTAATTTGAGCCACTGCACCTGATACTAGGTGTTCTGTGGCAATTGTGAGTTGGCAGCATGGGAAAGCCAGCTTGGGAGAGCAATTCTGGAGGCTGGTGGTTCTACTTTGTGGGTTCTCGATACCTTGTTTCTTTTTTTTTTTTTTTTTTTATGGCCAGGCCAGGCCTGACTCAGTCTTCCCTCTGCATAGCTGACACAGTCAAATTCATTCAGATTCATCTGAATATGATAGGAGAAAAAGTTGCTTAAATGCTCCCCCAAACTTACCATGACTTCCAGGATTAAGCAGTGCTCTGGATTGTGCTTGTTGCCAAGGTACCCGATACCGCTGGTGTAGGCGCCCTTTCTCCTGAGCCTAGCCTTAGCTCCTCACCCAAGTGAACTTGCTACATGGTGGGTTTCACTGTAGCATCAGCTGTCCTGCTCCACCTTGAACCCTGTACCCTCCTTTTCCCGCCCACCCCTAGAGCTGGATTCCATGGGAACTATTACAAAATGAACAAAGTATTAGAGCCCAACAGCAAAAGCAGCAATGTAAAGCCAGCTTAGCAGGTATCTCGACACAGTAGGATCAGGAACATAAAGGCTTAGATGAACATTCTGTGTTAGACTACCGTGTTTTGGTCTAGCTCTGCATTTATGTGATGCCTTGAACAAGTCAGAAAACTCTTGAGAATCAGTAAAATGAGGATGATGCTAGTATTTGTGTTGTTGGGTTGTAGCAAAGACTCTCAGATGAATTACGAAGGACTTGGGACATAGCTTGATAGTTGAGCACCTGCTTAGTGTATGCGAGGTTCTGGGTGCAGTTCCCAGCATCATGAAAGAAGAAAAGCATTAGGCTGACTCACACACAGTTAGGGCCAAATAAATGGTGGTTAGGACTGTTAGGCGCAACGGCAATACATGTGTGCAGACTTATTTATGAGGTGGAAGCATTGCTTTGGGATGAGGTGCGGAGACCCCACAGCTGGACCACCGTGGCTCTTAGCCCAGCTCTTCTGCCTTGTAGCTGTGAGGGTGACTGTGAGTCTTGTTTCCTGTTCTGTAATATGGGACTAGTTCAGGAAGACTGTGAGGTTGGAAGGAAGTGCACCAAGTAGAGTCCTTTCCTGGGACGGAGTAAGTACTCCTTAGGGCCTGATCCCATGCTGTGAAGAAACAAGGATGAGGACAAACGACTGCACTGTCCTGGCCTTTCCTTCAGTGACTTTCCCTCTATTTCAAGGCCTCCCACCTGTGACTTTGGTATATTCTTCTGAAGTTCAAGATGCTTGCGCCTTGTGTCTCCAAGGAAGCCTAAGCATGGATAGCAACACTAGTAGTACATGCATGGGTTTTTTCCTCATATACCTTGGAAGGGAAGACGAGGGATTGGGAATTGAGAAACCATAAGAGGAAAAAGAAAAAAGAAATGAAACTATAAGGAAGAATGAGAGGCTTTCCAGGGAGGAGGTGAGATAGGCCAACATATGTCCAAATAAGATTCTTCCTACTTTGGGATGCTCTAAGACCTTCCAGAGTTTGGCATCCAATCCATTCTGTAGTTTATCTGGTGGGAAAATGTGAGCCTGCTTGGGATTTTTAACATTGTTTCTTAGGAAAAGGTTTGAAAGCAAAAACCAATTTAAAAATAAATGTTTGGATGGTGTCCAGTGGCAGTCGGTGCCCATTAAAGCGGGGCTGTGGTGTCAGAATGGTGGGTTTGATCCCCCGCAGCACCAGTGTTACGATTGGGGTGAGGAGCCGACACCGTCTGTGCCTCTGTGTGTAGTGTTGTGTTCCAGGATGACAGAGTCTGACATATCTGCACCTGGACCAGCTGGGTGTGGTGAGAGGCAGAGGGGAGGCACAGGTGGGCTGCTGCACAGAGCGTACCTTCCACTGTCTTGTGTCTGGCCCTGGCTGCCCAATGTCTGGTTGTCCTACCTCGTGCCAGGGCCTTTGCCCTGGGTTCTGGTGACCTTCCTGGCAGACTTGGATGACTTCTCAGGGTCCTTCCTGCTCTGACTTGCATAGGTCTGGCGACCTTCCTGATGTGTCCCCACAGACATGGAAATGAGCTCCCCTCTGGGAACTGGTTGGGCATTCTGTCCATCTCTTCCCACCCAGGAATGTCCCTAAAGTACCCAGAGAAAGGCAGAAGCCCTTAGGACCTTAGTGGAAAATTCCCTCACGAAGGTCTCTAGGCAGCACTGGCCTCGTTAATGCACCAAGTGTAAATGTGAATGGAGATCAAGCGATGCTCCTGTCATTTCAGTGCTTTCTCTCCCAAGGCACTGGGCCAATTCCACATCGTGACATTTACTTGTTAGCTGTGGTTTGTGAGAAGCGTCCCAATGTTGTTGCTGGAGTCAGGCTTGTGACCCCTGCATTTCTTTTTCAGAGAGAGCAGGGTCACTCCCAGCTGCAGCCTGAGGCCTGGCCTGCACAGGTCACTCTGTTGTCGGGGTTCATCTTGATTCCCTTCCCAGCAGTCTCTCATTGGCTTTTTCTGGACTGATGAGATCTACGTGGTTTATCCCGAGCCTTCTATAGATTGTAAGTAGTACTTCCCAAGGGCACGTTCTTGTCCCCACAGTGGGCTGTAAAGGAAGTCATCCTCTGTCATTGTCCTGAACACCCAGAAGCAGCGACAGGAAGCCTGCCATTGTGCTGTACAGAGAGCATCCGTCGCTCTGCCTTCCACTGCCTTGTGTTCTCCTCTTCATGCTGATTTGTGAGGGAGAGGAGCCGCTCGGCTGTTACTGTGGTGTGTTACTCTCGTTGCTCTGCCTTCTCTAGGCCAGCACGTCTGTTCTGCAGCTCCACTTGTCCTCCTTGCACCTCGACACCTAACTGTTGGGAAGCTCCATCTCTCCCTGAGATCCAGCCCAGGGGCCTCCGTGTTCCCGGCACTCCCTGCTGGGGATGTTCCCAGACCTCTTGGAGGGAAGGAGGGAAGCAGTCTGGATGAATGTCCTGCCCCACACCAGACCTGCCTGTCTCGGGGTATCTCATCCAGCCAGCAAGCCCACACTGCCTCCTCATGCCGCCACCTGAACTCTGTCATCCCGTGTGTTCACAGCCTCTCAGCCTTGCCTCTAGCCTGCTGGTGCCTGAGCCCAGACCCCATGACTGCTCAGGGTGATGCCCCCATCTCTACCCCTCTTAATCTAGTTTCTACCCTGCAGGTCACCAGGGAGCTTCATCAAGTGATACTTGAGTTTGTTGCTCTTTGGTGATTCCCTGCTTCTCCTCCGAGAGTCACTCCCTTGCCTGGCTGGTGTGTGGCGGGCTGCTGGAAACAGTGCTCAGGACATGGGTGCCGGCAGCCAGACCAGACGCTCTAGTCTTGGCTTCCTCGTCTGTCAGCAGTAGAAGCAGTGCCTCTGGGAAGGTGCACACACTACATTGGTGGCTGCCTGTCTCCCACCTGCTGTCCCTGCCAGCCTGTTATGGCCTGGCCCTACCTTGCTTTTCTACTCTCTTTTCTTCCTGAGGAGACAAAGCTTTATTGTGGAATCTTCAAGTATAACCAGAAGTAAGCGAAACGAACTTCTGCAGACCCAGCTGCCAGTCTTAAGTCGTTTGTTTCCCTGTCCCTTCCCTGCACGCTTTCTTCCTGAGGGGCTGCTGAGGACCAGAGTATTTGCAAGCAAATGCTGGACCTGATGTGATTTCGCCTGCAAACCGCTTCTTCCTTGCTTGTCCTCTGCCAGCTACATTCAGCTGGATGAATGGCGTTTCCCAAGGACCAGAATCCTTCTCTTAGGGTCTTTGCACACATTCGTCCATCTTCTCTGTGTGAAAAACTTAGTCATTGAGGGCTCAGCTTAGTTGCTGCCTCCCTTGGGAAGCCTTCTGAGGCATACCCAAAATAGGTGGCCCTGTGATTGCCCCTGTGAATTGATTGTTCCTTCCCCAGTGGAGCATTTCCTCACATGATCAGCCTGTCACCTGGTGGGACTGAGGCCTGGGCATGTTACCTTATGTCGGAAGGCCTCAGACAGCAAGACAGGTGAACATCAGACCTCTTTCCCAGGGTGATTCTGAGGGTCTGCCTAGAAACATTGAGTCTTGAGTTCAGGGCAGGGTGCCTAGTGTCATTTAGTAAACAGCACTGATACTATCAGCTGTTCCTGTTTGTGCGGTAAAACGTATTTGGATTGAATTACACTTATGGTTCCGCATCTCTCCCTCTTTCCTTTGAGATTGTTTATGGGTTTTCCTTTGGAATGTGATTTGGTTTGTGTCACCTTGACCTTTCTCAGGTTCCGTGTGGTGCTTGGTAGAGGCAGTGTGAGAGGGAGCAGTGTGGGGGTGCAGGAGGCTTTGTCCTCAGCCCCGGGCTGCAGTCCTGCTCCCAGGGAGCCTCTGCAGCTTAGGATTTCTGCCCAGACCAGGGAAAAGAGGCTGGGGCAGCCGCTTTGCCTTCTGTTCTCTCTGTCCTTTGGCTTCTAGTGTTTGTGCCCTGCATTCTCCCGCTGTGCGGCAGTCGCTTGCTTGGGAAGTTTGTTGCTGGGGCCAGTCCTGCCCGACCAGGGCCATAGCTCCACTTCTGCTTTTCCTTGCTGACTCGACAGAATGAGTGGAACTCCCAAGACTCCACTTGGCCACAGAACAGTGTGGTCATCTAGGCTGCCTGTACCTTTGCCATATTGCCAGACTTGTGTCAACCTGGTGAAGTGGATGCACTTTCTGAAGTCTCCTGTAGCCTCATTGGTGGCCTCAAGGACCCTGGAGTGGTTGGCTGTGCCCTGCCATCCACCCCCTCTCAACCTGGGTTGCCTTACTTTGGTGAAGACCAAGCAGAGCTGATTGCAACTGTTTTTGCCCACTGCCTCTGGGAGGCTGCACTGACCACCCTGTGTCATATACTTCTCCTGGTTTGGAACTATGTGTCACCTTTAGATACCTAGCATCTAGGTACTAGTAATTGAGCATCACCATGCCAAATTCCCAGACATTCCAGGGACTTTACTTCCTTAGCCTAAGTGTCAGATCTCGGGGAACCTCAGAGATCAGATTAGTCATCACACCTTCTTTTTAGAGTGACTTTTCCCTGGTCATGCTCCCAACCCTCCTCATGTCACTAGCAGTATCTTGGCAGCTTGAAAAGGAAACACTAACTGGACGTTCAGGAGAGTGTGTTTCTCTTCATGTGGAGTCCCAGTAAGACACCACCCTCTCTGGGGTGACCCATGTCCGTCCACATGACATAGCAAAGGGAGTCATCAGGGACAGGCAGACATGATCCACTGACAGCTAGTCTTGGGACCCAGCTGAGGTTAGGATGTGGCCCAGGGGAACCACCTTGATGCTCATGGGCCGAACAGCCCTAATGCCTTTAGCTTTTGGGAGAGGTCTTGCTTTAAGCTGTGGACATAAGTGACTGGCATCCTGGCTGGGTGTCTCACAAGCGAGAGAGGACTGTGTAGGAGTGCCCGGTTTCCTCCACTGACGGGGAGGGAGGTACCAAAAAATAGCCACGTCAAGGTAGGCGTTCTCCCTCTTTTGTGCCCCCCCTGGCTTTTTGAGACAGGGTCCCACTGTGTAGTTCAGACTGGCCTTAAACTCACAGTGATGTTCCTGCTTCAGCCTCATGAGTGCGGGGCTTAAAGGCATCCGCCACCACGCCTAGCTGTCTTTTCTTTTAAACAGGACCTGCACTTAGTCTTCTGTTGGAGTCGTGTGCTACCAGTTGCTTTTCTTTTCCCCATTTATGCCTTACTCTGTGTTTTAGGATTAGAGAGCAGCATTCTTCCATGGGCTTCTGATTGCTATACCTGTCAATAGCTGCCACCCCTGCACACTTTGGATTGAGCTTGCTTCTTGATGCCTCCCTGAGTTGGGAAGTGAGTGCGCATGCATTCCTATGGTCAAAACTTATTGTAAGAATCTCAGCTGTAATCACTTCCCAACTTTGCTCTTGAGCGGTATGCCTTTTGTTAGGACATTTCCAGCCCATTTGTGCAGTGTGTGTCATTGAGTACCTCCTGTGTGCAGGTGCCTCCTGTGTGCCGCATTCTAGACACAGTGAGTGAAGCTGATAAAGTCCCACTTTCCAGGATGTTAACCTCCATTCTTTTTTTTTTTTGAGGTATCGGGGATTGAATTCAGGACCTTGCACTTGCCAGGCAAGCACTCAATCAAGCACTTATTCTACTGAGCTATCCCTCCGGCCCTCTCCATTCAGCTTTATAACTCAACGAGAGAAGTACAGGGCCCACACTCCTGGTTTTAATAATAATTCCTAGTCTTGTTTCTGGTCTTTTTTTTTTTTTTTTTTT
>NDGN011525953.1:3437-20857 GCA_002564285.1 Tympanoctomys barrerae
TGGTACCTGGGATTGAACTTGGGACCCAGCACCTGCCAGGCAGGTGCTTATTCTACTGAGCTATCTCTCTGGACCTCAGCCACCTTATCTTTGATAAAGAGGCCAATCATATTCATGGGAATAAAGATAACTTCATTAGTAAATTGTGCTGGAAAACCTGGTTTTCCATGTGCTGAAGACTATAACTAAACCTATGTCTGACACCATGTACTATCAAAATGATCAAAGATCTAAATATTAAAACAGAAACAATAAATGTACTAGAAGATAAAATCAGTAGAAATCTTGAAGACTAGTAGGCAGAGAGATCATGAACAAAACCCCAACCCCACAGGAAATAATTCAAAGAACCAACACCTAGGATCTCATCCTATTAAAAAAATTTTGTGCAGGGAAAGTCGCCAAGAGAGTGAAAAGAAAACTCGGAGTGAGAAAAAATGGTAGCCAAATATCCCTTGAAAAAAGGATTTCTATGTAGAACATAGAAATAACTGAATAGAATTAAGCCAATCAAATTCAAAGGCCCAGTCAAAAATGGGCATCTGAGATGATACACACTTCTCAGATGAAGAAATATGAATAGCAAAGTAATACATAAATTTTGCTTCTTTCCCTTATTTCATTTTACTTGTTGGACTTTGTGTTTTAATGGTGACTAGAAATGAGCACACTGCACATTTTTGTATTATTCCTGATATTGGGGGTACATTCCATTTTTCATCTTTAAGTGTGATGACAGCTTTGACCTTTTCATAGATACGCTCTAGCAGATTGAAGAAGTTTTGGCTCCTGCTCAAAATGTGAAAGGAGCTTTATTAGTAACAGATGGTAAATTTTTCAAATATATTTTCCACATTTGCTGTGATGATAATGTTTGTGTTTTTCAGTTTGATATTTAACATTAATTTTCAAGTTTAACCCACCTTTTTGTTTGTTGAAAGATTACTTATGACATATTGGCTTCTTTATATTTTGTAAGGTTCCATTTGCTAAGAATTCTCTTAAAGACTTTTTATACCTGTGTGTGTGAGGGATATTGCACTGGAGGTTTCTTTTGTAATGTCTTTTTTTTTTTTTTTTTTTTTTTGGTCTACTTATTTTATCAAGGCTTCATAGACTGAACTAAAAGTAAGCCTTCCTCTTCCATTTTCCAGAAGAGTCTGAGTAGAATATAATATGTCATGATATAAGTGTATACTATTAGGCATCTACAATTATTTTTATGGCAGTGTTTTCTGTAGTAAAGTGTTTGGAAGATTTAAACATGTGATATGATGTATATATCCTTTTTTTACTTCTCTACAAAGGACCGTCCTCCCTCTCATATTTGGAAGAAAATTGATCAATCCAGGGAGTATAAAAATGGCAACCAACTCAGGGAATATCAACTGGAAGGACTCAACTGGCTCTTATTTAATTGGTATAACAGGTATGTGATATATTTTAATAGAAAAATAAGTATATTATTTATATATATATATATGCCTAAATATGTTAAGTAAAATAGAAATCGATGTTACATTACTGTCAGACTGCAGTCTTCATGATTTTAACAGAAGTTACCTGAGAGAAATATGTAAATGACAATTCAGGATATAGACTTCACTTTCTTCCTTTTAATGTTTATTGGTCAAAGGTATGTTGATTAATAATTAAATTTGAAATATGTTTCTTAAGACCGAAAATTTCAACTTATCAATTTATACTACTCTTCTCAGTAATTGATCAGAATTACATGTGTCTATGATTTCACTTATTTAACTTAGTAAGTTAGCAATTAATAAGAAATAGAATTTTTAAAAGGGAACATGGTAGTGAGTTATTGTTTTGCTGTTTATTTCCAAATTATTCAAAATGCTTAATGGAACAAATCTCATGTTCTTTAATGATACGAAATATATTTATACAAGAAGCAAAGAGAGGTACCAAAATTTAAAAAGAGCTATAGTAATGAATACACAGAAGTAATCATTTCTCTTCATTTTGAATTCTTATGTGATTTTTCTTAGTTGTTACTTTCAGTGATGGTAAATCAGATAGTGTGAGAAGGACCTTTAACCCATACCTTTATTCCCTTTCTTTATTATTTTTTTCTAAAAGACTCATCCAAGTAAAATGGTTAATTTTTTAAGCTTTCCTCATCTTTACTGCGCTCCATTTTCCTATATTTGTGTTTTAAACTTCTACCCCTTGCTTCAGCTGCTTTATCACTATTCTAACCTTCATGCTTTGTATATAACTGCATTGTAGAGAATCCAGAGAAAGTTTCAATTACTTCAACATTCTTGCCTGCCCTGACATTCAAGGTTAATGGATGTCTCCATCTATGTCCATCCTTCCCTATAGTTTTATGTATCACAAAGCCTTCTTGGGACCAAGATTAATCATGCCACTTCAAGTCTCCAGTCTTTTTAGAGCTTCACTTCCATCAGTTATCCTGACTTTAGATCTTCAAGCTTTCGCTGAAGACTATGGCCATCTCTTCACTCTATGAACAAATTTAGGGTTTACTTCTCTAGAAAAGATGATAAATCTCTTCTTGATTCTCCTTTTCTTCCAGCTAGTTTAAGATCTCTTGGTAACTTCCTAGGAGAACTGTGCAGATAGAGGAACCTAGAGCTACTCTCCACTTCCTCATCTCCAGTTCTCTTTTTATCCTATTGTAGTCTGAATTTCGTTTCTGTTCTCTAAAACTCTTAATTTGCTAATCCATGAGGTTGTCTTCAGTACAAACTTGCTCTCTGCTTCACTGGAAAGAACTTGCCACTTCTCCTTTAAACTTTCCTGATAGGGACTGGGGCAATGGCTTAGTAGAATAAGCACTTCCCTGGCAAGCGCAAGGGCCTGAGTTCAATCCCCGGTTCTGTTAAATAGATAAATAAATAAATAAATAAATAATCAGTACTTAAACTTTCCTGCTCTTCTAGCCTCCAACAGCTTCCACATTGGGTCTGTCTCCTATCTCTCCATTACCTCAGCAACTGTAAACTGAGTTCCCTTTTCTTTCCTTTAATTATTTCCCCCTATATTCTTTAATTCTTATGTCATATTACATGTTTGTTTTCTCGACAGCCATATTCTACACTTGCCCTCACAACCCTTACCCAGACCTACACTCACTTCTCTCCCTGCCCCCACCCCACCCCACGCTGGGGATTGAGCTCTGGGCCTTACACATACAAAGAAGGCAAGCACTTTACAACTGAACTATACCCCAGCCAGTTACATTAGGCATTAAACTTTGGGCCCACGTTTCTGTTTATCTCTTGCTACCTGAATATCCAATTTAAAAAACACAGTAGAACTGTACTTAATCTTATTTTCTGTTTCTTACATATCAAATTCTTTGTCATCCATATTTTTCATCTTGACTAATAACATAATTCATTTAGTTACCCAAAATGAAATTTGGCAGTCATTTTACACACCATACATCTAGTTGGTGACAGTGCCAATTCATTCTAACTCATTCTTTTCCCTCAGTACATTTGATCACATTTTCTTCCCTGCAACAATACTGTTCCCAGTTATTATCCCAACTTCTGGTCACATTACTCGACTCTCCATGATAGTACCAAAATAAAACTTATAATGCAAACCTAACTTTATTGGCTTTCTTTTAAGGTTTTCAGTCACTTTCTTTGCACAAAAGAATGATGCCTAATATATCCTATTTATGTCCACTGCTTACCTGACTTTTCTTTTCATTACCTCCCTGTTCACTATATTAAATTCCTTTTTTTTCCCCCAGTTGGTCATAACTTTAATACTTCTAGGAGTTCAATTATTTTGATCTCTGGGAAGATGCTACTCATAATTGATCACTGCAAAACTTCTCTCATCTACTCCATTCAAAACTTCTCTCATCTACTCCATTCAAATTTTGTCGTTTTTTCCTCTGTGGTTCCATAATAAACTGTATTCTGTTGAATCTTCACTGATGAATATATCAGTCATCTATGGAGCTTATTTTAACATTATAGGTAATTTGATTCTACTCTAAAGCACAGTTAATCAAAATCAATAAGGGAGGGCCTTTTGGATCTATGTTTTTTCAAGCTTTATGGCTCTTCTAATGCACAGTATGGTTAAAAACCAGTGCTGTATTTGTGCTTCTACAGTAGCACTTTGCATGACTATTTATGTATTTGCATGTCTGCTTTTCTAATAGATACAAGTCCCTGGAAGGCAGAGAACATGTTCTATTTCTTTTGTATTCCATCTTCTCATACTGTCCTGAGATAATAGAAGGTATTTAATAACTGCTTCCTGAATAAATATTTGCCTTGCTCTTGCCTTTTCATTCTTTTAAAAAGTCAAACACTTTATGGGTAAAATCTTTATTTTGAAGCTACAAAATTCTTTAGTTTTCCCTTTGCAGGATTATAATGATATTGTAATCTTGAGTTTACTCTGCACTTCCGTAACTTTTATGTTTTTATTAATTATTTTTATTTGATCTTTGATTTTGTTATGTTTCATTTTTTTAAACATATTTAAAAATTTCAATGTACACATGGATGATATATTTGTTTATTTCAGACGAAACTGCATTTTAGCAGATGAAATGGGTCTGGGCAAAACTATTCAGTCAATTACATTCCTCTACGAAATCCTTCTGACTGGTATAAGAGGACCTTTCCTGATTATTGCACCACTTTCTACCATTGCAAACTGGGAGAGAGAATTTCGTACGTGGACTGATATTAATGTTGTGGTTTATCATGGGAGCCTGATTAGCAGACAGATGATACAGCAATATGAGATGTACTTCAGGGATTCACAGGTGTGTTGCTAATGATTTTGCTTAACAGATGAGAATTTAAAAATTAAGCATAGTATACCAATTCTTTTCAATTTCAGGATCTATCTTAATCACATATGTAAGTTTTACCTTTTCTCATCGTATTTATCTTATAATAAATTGTAGTAGCTAAAAAAGTAGTGACAAAAATTCATTTTAATGCTCTATTGCTTTGTAATGGAGTATGTTGTTTTATACAAATATAGTAATTACTAATTGGTAATCTGAACAATACTTTAAAGACAATATGCAATATAATAACCATTGTCAAAATCCTATCATTTTGTTTAGTGAAATCCTGTATCCAAGCACAAGGACCTGAGTTCAATCCCTGGTTCCGCCAAAAAAAAAAAAAAAAAAAAAAAAAAAAGAAATCCTGTATCATTTCTTTTTTTTTTTTTTACTATTTTTTATTCTCTTTAAGAAAATACACATTAAATGTATTTCTACAAATAAATCTTCTATTTTCCTCTACTTTTATGTTTAAATCTTCAGTGAATAGTACCATGGGCCTAAATGCCTGTTGAGGTGAGATTATACCTTCTCCTCTTTATTAAATGGATTTTTTACTTCATTATTTATCTGAGTTTTTTTTGAAAATTACCATTTTTGCTCTTTTAGAGTCTGTCATATCAGGGTGTTTTGGGTTTTTTTTTTTTTTTAATTAAAAAAAAAATATTGGGCCAGGGAGATAGCTCAGTAAAATAAGTGCCTGCCTGGCAAGCATAGAGTCTTGAGTGAGTTCAATCCCTGGTACCACAAAAAATAAAAATAAAATATATTTATTTTATACAGGGTCTCACTGTGCAGTTCAGGCTCATAGGGATCCTCCCGTCTCAGCTTCCCCAGCACTGGGACTACTGGTGTGCGCCACCATGCCTGGTTTCATGCCCCACCTGAGGCTGACCCAACATACAATACCAAGGATTGAACTCAGGTCCTCACACTTGACAGGCAGTCACTTAGGCTACTGAGCTATCTCCCAAGCCCTGTCACCTCAGTTTGATTCCCTTCTTCAGTGTCTTATTATTGATAATCATGTATTCGTAGAATTTCAAACTTGTATGTTATTAATGTGAGTTATTGTTTACATAGAGCACAACACAAATCTAAAGACTTTAGGCACCTTTCAACAAATTTAATGTTTTAATATGTATGTCATTTAGGCATAAATATGGTTATCAAAAAGTTGAATTTTTGATGTATAATAATTTGTATCACTTGTGTGAAATGTTAATTTTTCATAAATATTACAGATTATAGGATGTTAAAACTAAAGACATAAATTTCAAAAGATAACAAGATAAATAAAAATAACATTTAGAGTTGTCTTGCAAATTTATTTTAAGATGTGTTGATTGAATATTTTCTGCTTTTTTCAAGTTATCAAACAGATTAAAATCAACATAATACTGTGTTAAAATTTCACCAGTTATCCTGATGCAGGTTTCAGTAATTGTAATACTAATAACCACTGATACTTATTGAGAATTGTGCTGTTTCATATTTTGTGTCTCTTAATTTTTATAATGGTACTCCTGTAAAATAGATCCTTTTTCCCCCATTTCATATGTGAGAATATTGATGTGTTTTGTAGGTTACTCTAAAACCACAGAGCAAAGCTGAGATTAATACACCCAAGTGAGAGAGACACAGGAACCCAATCTACGTACATTACTGATTTTCATGGTCTCATGTATTATATCACCACTTATTCCTTCTCAAGCTACCTGTGCTAATTCCTTGTCATCGTAGCTCATCTTTGCAGTGACCCAGGTGTCAGTGTCTTATGTCTATACTCATTCCCTCAAAGATTTCATTCATATGCACAACTTTATATTACATCTGTATTGCTCATATTCCCAAATCTAAATTATTTGGTAAAGTTCAGATTCATATCTAAATGCCTAGTGAACAAGTCCACTTGAACATATTTAATAAGATCTCAAGCTGGCATGCATAAAAGCAAAATCATGAATTTCTTCATGTTAGCAAGCAGCAACACTAAAACTAAAATTTTCATTGTCAAATTTTAGACTTTATTTTACTCCATACCTATCACTTAGGAAATTCTGTTTATTCTTTCTTGAAAGTACAGTTATGTTTAATATCCTTTCCTCTCATGACCTTGAAAGATGGAATGCTATAATACACTTTTATCTGGTCTCTGTAATCTTGGCTTCTTTAGGCTGTTTTCACCAAAGCAGCCACAGAACTCTTTCAAAATATCTTCCCTTGAATCTCTTCACTAGTTTGTTGCTCAGAGTAAAAGCCAAAGTCTGTATCACAGTTCTCAAATGCCTGCACCATTTGCATCACTACCACCCCTATTCACTGTGTTTCATTTACTCTTTTCTTGATGTTATCTGAATATTACCAAAGATATTCCTACCATAGGACCTTCACTTGGTACTTTTACCAAGAATGCTTTGTCTTCTACTTAACATAAATATCAACTTGGCTTCTTCCCTCATGTTCAAAATTTGGCTCATGTGTCACTTCTCAGTAACACGCTCCTAAGCACCCTATGTGAAAGTGCAGTGGTTGCCTTTGACGCTCTAGTTTTTATTGCTTGCATATGTAAAATTTTCAGTAGAAAGTGGTTTATAGCAAATGTCCTTAGATGTATTTTTATGTCATTGGCAGGAATTCAATGTACAATTAATATGTTGTACCACATTCTTGTGTTTAATTATTTCTAGGGACGCATTATTCGAGGAGCTTACCGATTCCAAGCTATCATCACTACTTTTGAAATGATTCTTGGAGGCTGTGGAGAGCTCAATGCAATTGATTGGCGATGTGTGATTATTGATGAAGCACATAGGTTAAAAAATAAAAATTGTAAACTTCTAGAAGGGCTGAAGCTCATGAATCTGGTGAGTAATTTAAGATCATCATTATTACTTAATTTAGTTTTTAGGCTGTATAGACAGATAGGTAATACTAAAAAAACCACTTTTCATGGGGTGGGTCCTTGGGATGGAGCTGCAATTGGCCTTGGTACATTTACATTCTACCACATCCCAGCTTTTTTAAATTTGTGATAGTGCTGCACTACACATTAAACTGCCTAGGGTGTTTCAAAGTTGGATGCTTTTACATCAACTTCTTAGGGTCTTGTAAAATGAACATAATGTATCTTAATTCTTCTTTACTTCCTCGAGGTTCCCTTCCTTTCACCTCTTGGTATTTTCTTTTTTTTATTTTGCTTTTAAGCTGTTTATACTTTGATTTTCTCATATAAGGAGAATCCACGTGATATTCAAGCTACATCCATTTTCCTACAAATAACTCAAATTTATCCTTTTTCATGGCAGAATAGTCTCCACTGTATATCAATACCATATTTTTATCTATTCATATGTTGATGGACATATAGGCCACTTCCCAGATTTAGCTATTACGAATACTGCTACAATAATGATGGGCATGCATATATCACTGTAATATAATATCTTTAACTCTTTTAGAACATAAAAAGAAATAGCCAGATCAAATTCAATTTCTATCTTTAGTTTTTTGAGGAATCTCCATACTAATTTCCATAGGGTTTGTGTTAGCTTACATTCCCACCAGAAATGTATAAGGGTTTCTTTTTTTTTTTCTTGTATGTTTGCTACTTTCAAATGAAAATGTTTTGTAACTTTTGGAGTTGTACTAAAAATCACATCAATAGTGTATCAGCACTTGAAAAATTAATCGCAACTGTATTTAGTAAAAAGTAAAATGTTTCTTGGTACTTTTTATCTATCTGTGGTGACCCAGTTCAACTCCTTATTGCAATAGAGTTAACTGTATATCTTTAATATATATTTATTTTTATATACACATATATTAAGCCTTGGAAGTTAAGATAATTTAACATAATATTCAGGATTATAACTTACACTATTCAAAATACACTGTTTTGTTACTATGATGTTTTGGGAGGGTTAAATGAATTTAGGGCAGGGTATACAGGATCTCACTACGTACATTGGACTCAGTGATTCTCCTTTTTTCAGTCTCCCAAGTGTTGGGATTACAGGCTCATGCCACCACGCCATCTCAATCACTGTCTCAGCATGCCCCAGGGGCAGGGCTAGCACAGCATGTCAGGGATAGAACCCTGGCCGCCTTGCTCTCCTGAAGCAGGCACTTTAGTCCACTGATCTATTGGGCTGTCCCTATTGGGTTTATTTTTAATTATATTCTACTTGTGATTCTTTTGAGGCAGGGTCTTACTATGTGGTTCAGGCTTAGCTAGAACTCACTATGTAGCCCAGACCCAACTTGAACTCATACCCATCATCCTGTCTCCATCTCCTAAATGTTGGAATGACAGGCATACACCACCATACCCAGCTTAACTTCTACTTTAGAAGAGTATTCTTGTCAGCCCTTTACATTCTTGTGTTGTAATCCCAGTGACTTCATAATCTGTTCTATAAAAATTTAGATAATGATAATCCAGCTTGAAAAGAATGAACACTTTGTTATGAAAATTATTGTGCCAACAGTTGAGAGCATAAAACACTAATGATTGTTTTTCTATGTAATCCCAGCACTTGGGAGGCTATAAACAGGAGAATCACCTTAAGTCCGATCTAGTAGTAAGACCCTGCACACCCTGTAAACCTTTCCCTAAAATATAGGAAAAAAAAAAAAAAAAAAGCTCATTTCTTTGAGAAGACCGAAAATATATTTAAGAACATGTAATAAGTAATTAAAAATAGCACTCACATTTGGATGTTACAGACTGGTAATGAATTAGGTTTCTTTTAAGTGATTAGAAAAGTACAGTGCTGAATGTTTTAGGGTAAAGATGACTTAGACTTGCTTCTTCAGAACTGTGGTCAGAGAAACTGTCGGTTTTCTAAAACTCGAACTCTGGTAACCTGAGTCAGCTTTTACACACTTCTCGAGCAGTGGCATATGAAGTCAATTGTTCTTGCTATCTACAGGAACACAAGGTGCTTTTGACTGGCACACCTCTCCAAAATACAGTTGAAGAGCTCTTCAGTCTTCTGCACTTTCTTGAGCCCTTAAGGTTTCCTTCTGAGTCAACATTTATGCAAGAATTTGGAGATTTAAAAACAGAGGAACAGGTATGCTACTGCTGTTTGTAAATGAGTATATTGGGTCTCCTTTTATAATTCTGTATAGAGAATTATTGTGTACTGTTTTATATATGTTTGCATGTTTTATCTAGGTGCAGAAACTTCAGGCTATCCTGAAACCCATGATGTTGAGAAGATTAAAGGAAGATGTAGAAAAAAAATTGGCACCTAAGGAAGAAACTATCATTGAAGTAGAACTTACTAACATCCAAAAGAAATACTACAGGGCTATTTTGGAGAAGAATTTTTCATTTTTATCCAAAGGCGCAGGACAAACTAATGTACCTAACTTGGTCAACACTATGATGGAGCTCAGGAAATGCTGTAATCATCCATATCTTATCAAAGGTAGCTAAAATGAGTTCCAACAAAAAAAAAACCATTGTAGCTGTAGTGGCTGTTACAGCTCTCCTTTCTATTATTGTGAAGAATTACAACTATTTTATAAGCAGTTGCAATGCACACTGCTTTAAGATAGTGTCTAGTATTAGCAGACCAAGAATCTTGTTCAGTCTATGTTTCCTTGGAATTCTCATTCAGTTTAACCCTCCTCATGGACAAGATATTAAAGCCTATTTTTGAGCTTCTGCGTGTACATTTTTTTCCTGATTTCTATCCAGTCTAATATTTCAAGTTTTGTGCAACAATAATGATAATTGTTAAGATCTTGTCAAACTTCTACCTTGGTTTGCTATGCACAATGTTTGAGACATTTCATATACTCCTGGGAATATATACCTCATTTATTTACTTTATCCAAGTCAATTAATGGCTAGAAAAGCTAAGGAAACAAACATAGAGAACCTCTTTAATTCTGGTCTCAGTTCTTTGGAGGAAGTGTGTGTCAAAAACATATAACATTTACCTTTTAGTGTTTTCAACTTTCCTTGTTGAGTGTTAGAAAGTTGTACTGAGTCATACCTAGATCAGTTATGGTCAACTATTGGTGATGACTACTCTTAGGATGGATATTTAAATACTAAATGTTTGATTAAAAAATATAAACGTAGGGCTGACCAGATAGCTCAGCGGACTAAAGCGCCTGCTTAAGCAGAGTGTAGCAGCCCAGGTTTGATCCCTGGCATGCTGTGCTGGCCCCACCCCCAGGGTGTGCTGAGACAGCAATTGAGACTGGGTGTGGTGGCAAGTGCCTGTGATCCCAGTGCTTGGGAGGCTGAAAACAGGAAAATCACTCCAAGTCCGAGCTACATAGTGAGACCTTGTACATCCTGTAGACCCTATCCTAAATTTAAAAAAGAAACAAAACATATACTTACCTGTCATATGAAAGCCTTTTATTTTTTCCCTAGTTGCATTCATTATATGTTGGGCATGTATAAATTTATAGAAGATATTATCTGTATCCTCAGTAGAGTTAATATTCCTTACTGGTAGAATTTCACCACAAACATAAATGATTCTAATCAAAGAAAGAAGTGTGTTTGGCATCAGAAAGTTATGTTACAGAAGCACAGAGGAGCCTTAATTCTAACTTAAAGCAATTGAGAATTCCTTACATTTATATAAACTACTGTTTCCTCATGTTTTTTGATAGGTGCTGAGGAGAAAATACTCGGAGAATTTAGAGAAACGTATAATCCTGCTGCTTCTGATTTTCATCTTCAAGCAATGATCCAGTCTGCTGGAAAATTGGTCCTTATTGATAAATTGCTTCCAAAAATGAAAGCAGGGGGTCACAAAGTGCTCATCTTCTCTCAAATGGTTCGCTGCCTTGACATCTTAGAAGACTATCTCATACATAAAAGGTAAGACAGAGTATGCTTCATTCCATTCCGTTATGAAATATGCTAAGTGTCGTTGGTGACAGCTTGGGCAAATATTCTTTTAATCTAGGAATAGTTTTATTCTAAATTTGCTGGATTTGTTAATCTTATGTAATGATGCTTTACATGCACTGATATTTAAGATGATCATCTTCAAAATTGAGAAAAGTGTTTCACAATTTATTTCAGATCTTTTTCTGTTATAATTTGAACCTTTGTGCTGTTAGATTTGTTTTTTTAAAGGCTAAAGAAAATTTGGGCAATCTTATTTGTTAATGCAGGGTTATTGTTTTGTTTTTTGGATTCAGGATAGTAAGATAATGTTAAATAATTTAACAATAGGTAAGTTGAATATTTATGGGCTGTTTTATCACAGCAGCAGAGACTTAATTTAATAATAACATTTTACTCTAATGGGGAATCAAAGTAAAATAAAAAGGAATAAGAAATTTTACCTGAATAGTTTGACCTAGTTTTGCTATTACGGAGATAATAGTAGAGATAGTATTAAAACACTAGGAAATCATATGAAAAGAAGTGTCTTGAACCAGAGGAAATATGGCAAATACTACAAACTCCAAAGATTTTGACCCCTTTTGCCCATTCTTTTCCTGATACAGAATATATTAACAATTGTTATTCTCTAATTATTTTGTTGTAAAACTTAGAGTTTTTTTCATAGAAAAAATATTTTCATATTTTATTAATATTGACTTATATTACATTAAAGTAAAAGATTTTGACTCATATAGATAAGTAAAGTTCTGTCAACAGAGAAAATATGCTACATTTTTATTCATCTTTTTTCTTCTTGATTTTTTTTTTCTTGGTGCAAGGATCAAGCCCAAGTCCGCGTACATACTAACCATGTATTCTACAACTGAAGTATATCCTCAGCTTTTGGTTCCATTTTCATTTTCAGTGTTCCATTTCTGTAGCTTCCTTCTAAAATATGTATTTTCCTCATTTTATGCTGTATAAGTATAGAAAGATTACATTCCAATATTGCTAAAAATAACCATTCTTAAATTTTCCTGATCCCTATATACAAATAATTTTGTACAGATAAATGTACAATTTCCTTTGTGATAAATTTCATAGAAAACCTATTTTATCATTGTCATTAGGAACTTTAGGAGAAATCAGACCTAGTTTTGCTATTACTAGAGATAATATAGAGGTAGTGCTAAAACAGTGGAAAATCACATATGGAAAGAAATGTTTTCAACCAGAGGAAATGTGGCAAATACCACATTAATACTACTTACATTTCTTTTATACCTTCTAAATTTTTATGTATTTCATTTTTATAGATGACTTACAAGTTTTGAGCTTTGGCTATGTTAAAAGTAGGAAGGGTAAAAGTTAAAAGATCAGACTTATATGAATGATTGCATTAAGAAAATGTCATTTTGTTATTAGATTATAACATATAAGCTAAGTTTACCCCTTGAGACAGTAGCATGGAATAAGAACATACAGAAATATTCATAGTCTTCTCCAATATAGCTTTGTGAAAGGCATTGCTCATTTGGAGAAAAGTAACTTAATATGATGAAATCAGCCTGGTATTTTTTATTAATTGTCTTATTTTTATTCCAGCTACTAAACATGATATTTACAGCAATTCTGTTTTACCTATATATTCAAGAATGCAGACTTTTAAAAAAAAGTTTAGTATTCTGTTTTCTTCTTAGCAGTAACATCAAGAAGAATAAAACCAGAAAACGTTTGAATGATACTTTGTAATTTTATAGTAAACATAAAATTGCAAGAAAACTGACTTTAACTTTACTATAATGTGCCTCCGTTTTCATTATATACACCTATCTAAGTTAATTGCATTTTATTCAATAGATATTTGTATGAGCGGATTGATGGGAGAGTCAGAGGGAATCTTCGACAAGCTGCTATAGATCGATTTAGTAAACCTGACTCAGATCGATTTGTTTTTCTCCTCTGTACACGAGCCGGTGGGTTGGGCATCAACTTAACTGCAGCTGATACTTGTATAATTTTTGATTCTGATTGGAATCCTCAAAATGACCTTCAGGTAATAAATTCCTTTCATAATGCCAATTTTTTTAAATTCATGCAACTGTTTTTAGTAATTTAAATCTCATTTTTATCCCTCAAATACGTGAAGCTATTTTAATTTTAATGATAATAAAATACAAATTGCACTTCTAAAAATATCTTATTAATTTGTTAGTAAGTGTGGGTAGGTGATACAGTATTTTTATTCTTTAATTTGTGGAGGCTGGGCATGTAGTTCAGTACTAGAGTATTTGCTTAGAACACACAAAACTCTAGGTTCCTCTTTTTTTTTTTCTTTGAGACTATTTACATTTAAGCAGTTTGGGCTGGCCTTGTACTCACTTTTGTGGCCCCTAGGCTGATTTCGAGTTCTTAATGGTCCTCCTGTCTCAACCTCTGAGTGCTAGGATTACAGGAGTGTGCCACTATGCCCAGTTCCAGGGCTGGCAGGGCATGCCCAGGATTCCAGGAATCGAACTTGGGATCTTCCTCTTGCCAAGTAGGTGTTTGTGCCTCTGATCTATCTCCCCAGCTCTAGTTTCTCTCATTCAGTATATGTAAATATTCCCAAATCCAGAAATGTCTAAAACTTGAAAAATATCTAGTTCTAAGCATTTTGGATAAGGAATTATTCAATTTTTAATGTTAGAAATGAACAAAAAATCTACAAATAGAATTTTATTTGAAGACAACTCAAGCTTTAATGTCCATATCTAAATTTCTACATTTTTCTATACTATCTTATGATCGTTTTAATATATTTATGCTTAAATTGTTATAAATATATAATGTGATGTCTTGGTATTCCAACTGTAAACACAAAATTCATTTATGAATATACCTTGTATAAATGTTTCAAAAGCACTCTGTGTATATACCCTGAAGGTAATTTTGTACAATATTTTAGTGTATATGTGTTTTGTCTAACCTTTCTTATTAGATCAGATGTGGAAGCTTGTGCTTGTAGTGTCATGGTGTTCCTCAAAAAGTTTAAGCTTTTGGAGTATTTTGGTTTTCAGATTAGAGTTGCTCTGTCGTTCCCCTATTAATACACAGTGATGCATCATGAATTGATATTCTTTAAAGTTTAAAGTTAAATTTTCACTTTCTTCTGTTTGTAAGATCATTTCTCATCTTGGTAAAGCTTACCTTAATTTCTTATTTAGAATTGTAGTCTATAAGTTGTCACATTTTTATGTTCCGTATAGTCAGTTCATTTGTGAAAATAATTGAATGCGTACCTTTCTAAAATTTTTATAGGCCCAGGCTCGTTGCCACAGAATTGGTCAGAACAAAGCAGTTAAAGTCTACAGATTAGTAACTCGCAACTCATATGAGAGAGAGATGTTCGACCGAGCCAGTCTGAAACTAGGCCTGGATAAAGCTGTGTTACAGAGCATGAGTGGAAGAGAAAGTACAGTTGGTGGTGTATGTACATCTATATATATATTTTTTTTCTTTTAATTTAGGTTTTTGTGTTTTTTTGTTTGCATTTAATTTTACCTTATATACTGTATCATTCATTACCTTTGGTCTACAGGAAACAGTGCATTGTTCTTAACACAGCATATTCAGAATGGAAATATTTTTATTTAGTATTTTTGAGTACTTTTTTGGTCTCTGTATAGCTCCAGAGCTTATGAACTAAAAAAATGTGTTTTCAAGATAGAAACACAGGGCCATTGAGATAGCTCAGCAGACTAAGTGCCTGCTTAGGCATGCGCAGTGACTGGGGTTCAATCCCTAGTACCACATGCTTTGCCAGCCCTGCCCCCCCAAGCACCTGAGCCAGCAACCAAGTCCTAGTATGGTGCCTCTCTCCTATAATCACAGTGCTGGGGAGTCTGAAAAGAGGAGGATCACTACAGGTGCTAGTTGCACAGTGAGACCCTGTACAAAATACATTTTTAAAAAATTTATTTTTAGGATATTTGAAGAATAGAATATGTGAAATCTTTTTGTTGTTATTTATATAGACAATTTTTCAATTTTTTTAAAGATCAGATTTTAATATTGGCTTCATCTTGTTACAAATCTTTATTTGTGGAACCTCTGGCCTCGAGATTTTTATCTAAATAGAATACTAGTCCTTTAAAGAATGCTGTTTTTACCAGAATTATTTTCCCTTTAGATTCAACAACTTTCTAAAAAGGAAATAGAAGACCTGCTTCGAAGAGGTGCTTACGGTGCAATAATGGAGGAGGAAGATGAAGGCTCTAAATTTTGTGAAGAAGATATCGACCAGATTCTATTACGCCGTACACAAACTATTACAATTGAATCAGAAGGTCGTGGGTCAACATTTGCCAAGGTATCAGAGTACTTTTATAATATAGAAATGATGCTCACATGTTTATTGAAATACAGTGAACTGTATCCCCTCAGTATTTAAACCTACTAAATTAGATCAAAAGCCATTTCCCTTCATTTTCTTATCTTTTATCAAATGCACATTTATTCTAATAATTGTAAAATTAGGGCAAGCCAGATAGCTCAGCAAACTAACGCACCAACTGAGGCAGAGTGCAGTGGCAGGAGTTCCATCCCTGGAGTGCCATGCTGGCCCTACCCCTGGGGTGCACTGAGAAAGCAACAACTGAAACTGGGCATGGTGGCACGCACGTATAAATCCCAGCGCTTGGGAGGTTAATAACAGGAGAATCACTGCACGTCTGATCTATATAGTGAGACCCTGTAGACCTTGTACTAAATACATAGAATAAAATAACGGTAAAGTTGAATCATTACTAACAAATTTTATATATTAATTGAAGTAAAGCTTTTTAAATCAAAGAAGTTTACAAATTAAATAATATGCATACCCAAAACCAAAATGTAATATTAAAGGCTGTTATCTTACATTAACTTTAACAATTTAAGGACCCTAAAAGAAAGGAAGATTTCTAGTTTTATTTTAAATATTAAAATCTAGCTGAGCGTGATGGCACATGCCTGTAATCCAGCACCTGTGAGGCCGAGGCAGGATATCCATGAGCTTGAGGCCACCTACGCTACATAGAAAGTTCAACAACAGTATGAACTACATAGAGAGACCCTGTTTCAAAAATAAATAGTAAAGTCCAATTTGGGGAGGAATAAAATGAAATTTCTTTTGTTTTTTTACATTTTATTTAGAGAGAGAGAGAGAGAGAGAGTGTGTGTGTGTGTGTGTGTGTGTGGCCAGCACAGATCACCAGGGGGTGGGGCTGGCTGGCATGTGGGGTTGGGGGATCGAACCGCGGTCCCTGTACTTTGCCAAGCTTGTTTCAAGTAGGTATTTAGACCACTGAGCCTTCTCTCCAGCCCTGAAATTTCTTTTTTTAAAGAAAATACTATATGTCCTTTTTGGAGAAAAAATGTTGAGTTTATTAACTGCCTTTTTGTTTGGTTTTTAACAGAGACATTGTACACATGTCTTCCATTCATGTGAAGTTTGTTTTACTTATTTATAGTAGTCCACCTTACCTGTACTGACTCATGAGTTTTCTTCCTTTGGTTTTACTTCCTTTCTCCATATTCCTCCATTCCATCCCTATCTTTGCTTCCAGCACAAAAGTCTACCTTCATGTAGAATCTTGTGATACAGTCCAGTTGCTTGACTGAAAATAATGACACCAACTTTCAATGCAACAAAAAAAAGGTTTACATAGTGAAAATAAAATAGTGTTGGAATGTCTTGCTGGCCCCACCCCC
>NDGN011525959.1:303-12706 GCA_002564285.1 Tympanoctomys barrerae
AGAGAGAGAGAGAGAGAGAGAGAGAGAGAGAGAGAGAGAGAGAGAGAGAGTCAGTCTATCTCTCTGTCCCTCATATATTACATTCAGGCTCTCTGCCTCAGGCTGGGGGAAGTACTCACACCTATAATCCCAGCAGTACTAAGCCCCATAATGCCAGCCTTGAATCAACCATAATCCCAGTGGATCATGAATTAATCTCAAACTCTAGAAGTCCCCTCCTCATTCATGACTGTATGAAATGCTGGGGAGACAACTAGACACAAACCATAACAGATAGATAGATAGATAGATAGATAGATAGATAGATAGATAATTATACTACTAATTTCTTTTAGTTCATTGAAAAGAAAGGTTTGTGCTAATATTGATTGGACATTTAAATACTGATATTTTATTAAAAATGTGTCATTCACTTTTCTTTCTGACTATGTAGTGGAACTTACTGAAGCATCAATTTCTGAGGACAATCACAAGGTGTGATTACAAAGCAATTCAAGTGCAAAGTACAGATTCTATCAAGGTACTTCATACATGTACAAACAAATACAAAATAAAGACAAAAATTAAGTTAGTATCATTTTTGTCTCTTTATTGACAAAAAAAGGAGATATTTGCTTCTCAAAGCTTCTCAAAACTCCATTAGGTTCTTCTTTGTTCCTCTGTTTTCCTCACCTCTCATATCTAATGTATTATAGCAAGATCTGGTAGCACTATATCAAAGGAGATCCTAAGTTAAACCACTAGTGCAAAAACTCTCAACCAAGTGATTATTACTCATCTATCATCAGAGTAAAAAAGAAAAAGAAAAAGAAAAAGAAAAAAAAAAGAACTTTCAAAAACCAAGTCAAAATGGACCAAAGATTGAAACATTAAGCGGAAATACCAATCTTCTGGGAAACAAACTAGGTAAAACTCTTGAAGTCACAGGTGTAATAAGGACTTCACTTTGTAGTTCGGACTGGCCCTGAATTCTCTCTGTAGTCCATGCTGACCTCAAACTCAAGTAATCATCTGGTCTCAGCCTACAAAGTATTGGCATTCCAGGCATGCTCAGCTCAACAAAGACTTTCAGAACAGAACTGTAATTGCATAAGAAAAAACAGCAAGAACCAACACATGGGATTATATCAAATTTAAAACTTCTTACACAGCAAAGAAAAAATTAAGTGGAAAGACAACTTGCAAAATGGAGAAAAATTTTCCAGCTATGCCTTGAGCAGAAGACTAATATCTAGAATATATAAAGAACCAAAAATAGTCAGATTCTCTAATTTAAAAAATGGGCAAGGGCCATTGAGACAGCTTAGTGGACTAAGCACCTGCTTAGGCAAATGCAAGGACCAGGTTTAGATCCCTGGCACCACATATCATACCAGCCCCCATGCCCAGGTGCACTGAGCTGGCCATGTACACCAGTGATCCCAGCGCTGGGGAGGATGAAAACAGGAGGATCACTATGAGTTTGAGCTACATAGTGAGACTCTACCAAATACATTGGGGGGGCAACTTCTCAGATGAAAAAATGAAAAAATAAAAAAAGGTACAAAACATGCTCAACATCATTGGCCATTAGAGTAATGCAAATTAAAATAACACTGAGATTTCATCTTCAAAAAGAATGGCAATCATTAAGAGAATAAATAATAGCAAATGCTGATGACTGTGGTGAAAAAGGTTATCTTTTGCTAGTATAAACTAGCACAACCAGTATGAAACTGTATGGAGATTTCTCAAAGAACTAAATAGAAAGCCCACTTGACCCAGATATTCCCCTACCAGGCATCTTCCCAAGTTAACGACATTGTACAGCTCTACATGGACACCAGTCTTTATAGCAGCACAATTTTTTACAGGTAAGTCTTGGAAGCAGCCTATATATTCGACATATGAATGAGTAAAGAAAATATATCTACACATAATGAAATACTACTTGGCTATAAAGAAGAATAAATTTGAGTCATCTGTAGGAAAATGGAGGCAACCTGAAAACTATGTCAGCTGAAATAAAAGTGAAATAAAACAAACCCCAAATTTTAAATACACATGATTTCTCTCATATGAGATTCCAAAGTATAAAGAACAAAATCAAACACAGATAAAATGACACCAGGAGATAGATCTTGTGCAGTGAAGAGACAGACAAAAAATTCAGATGTTCCATGCGCATGAACCACCTATCCACAATAAATGAAATCACCGCATGTTGAAAATATGAATGAAAAAAATGAAACTAAATAAGGGACACAGAGACAGAGGAAGAGATGAGAGGGAATAACCAAGAAATATTAAGTTTAGGTACCTACTCCAGAAGACAGATGAAAACATTAAACATTGTAAACATCCACTAATAAAATTTTAACAGATAACATTAGTTGTCTCTTTGATAAATGAAAAATGTAGTACGTAAATGTAGACTTCAATGTACTATCTACTACAATCATAATTTTTCAAATATCTAAGACTTGGCCTCATAGTTAAATAAAAGATTCAGGAATTCTGAATTCAATAGTACTATTACTAATCAGTGTCATGTTGTTGGTTTTATAATAGACTTTTGTGTAGTGTAAGAGAAAGTACCTTGGACTAAGGGTCACAGCTCACTTCGATTATGAGTGGGCTATTGGATTTTGCTATGTATTAGTTCCTGCTATTAAAATCAAAATCCTCTTTTGCCTCTTGATCTTGTGATACTGAACACCATGACATCTGCAAAAGTTTATAATTGGTAAGGAGTTGCCCCAAATTAAAGTTCTTACATTAAAATTTCTTTTGCCCTTTCTCATGCATGTGTATAAACTTGCATACATTGAACACAATTGGTGTGAGGCCTTCATTTCATTTGTGGCCGCATGCTTCAAAGCCAAGAACCTAAAGATGTATTACACGAACACACATGACACATTCGAGAAGAAGTGAGTCGTGAAGGCTTGCCATCTTAGCTTCTACCTCTAAAGTAAGTTCAAGGGTCTCTGACTTAAGAGTTGGAAAGAACACATAAATCTAAAACATCTCACCATGCTAGAAAGTTTTATTGGCAGGTATGTGCTATTTAAGGGAGGAAAGAGGTCTCTGAGGAGAGGGAAGAAAATATGGGCAAAAGTGCCGGGTAAATGTGTGTTTCAAGTGGAAAGATATTAGATTTTATTTTTTTGAGCCTTATGAACTTTACATTATGAATGGAAAACCCCCTCATTTTACAAAGAATAAAATTAATGGCAATTTCACTAAATAGAAGATATACAGGTTAAACACTGCCAATGTGTAGCTTCAAGATTTTTTGGTAAAATTCCAAATATGAATGCTTCCAAACTGACACTTTTCAAACTCTGTTATGACATCACAAGTGAAAACTTACACACCTTGACCTCACAGGATGAACTGTAGTCAAAATGCAGGCCTATTAGCATGCAAAACTACCTTAAAGCTCTGTGTATAAGATGCAAATGAAGCACAAATGAATGTCATGTTTAGGCTTGAGTTTCATTCTCAGCATAGGCCATTATGTGTAGGTAAGCATCCAAAACTCAAAAAAAAAATCTGAAATCTGAAACACTTCTAGTCCCAAGAATTTTGGGTAAGAGTCAATTTATTCTGCATTGTTCCACGAAGGGGAAACACATGAAATCCGCCCTTTCTTACAATAATAACATGGCCCTAACAGAGTAACTTTCATTTCGCCCATCCTGAACTCCAAGATGTTATGGCAGTGTTAAACATGGTCCTTCCTGGAACTGAACAGGCCATCCTCCTTCCCACTATCATGAGAAAAGATTTTTATATTTAAACATTCTCAGCTACTTCAGCTAGTACTTTCATCACATTATTTTAATACCATTCGTGGTCATTTTTAACTCAAACTTCAGAATTCACATCGATTACACAGAAATGGACTCTGTTGGTAAATGACCAGTAAACATCATAGAAATAAAAAAGTGTCCAGCCACTGAACATAACATTAAGACCACACACTGGGCTATTCTGTAAGATTTTAAAATGATGAACATATGTTTCAACTGAGCAAACTTCACCTCAGATCTTCACACAATTCCCTTTGATCTCATACCTAGCTTCACATATTGAATATTTACCAAAATGCAAAAGGGGAAAAAAATCCTGCCTCCTATCATTCAAAAAGAGTATGCTCTGGTAGTACTATGAGTAACACTGGTTGTTATGGTAGTGACACAATATGCTCAGAAAACACACATTTTGGAACATTTACCTAGGAACCCTGCTCAAAAAGATACTTTCTAACAGTCACTACTAAGACTTGCGTCCAAGTGGGGAGTTTTCATATTTTCTTTCCCATAAAACAAAGTGGCCCTTTAAAAACCATATGGCCCTGTGCAGTAAAAGGAGTTTCATTCAGCATCTATTTTTAGACTCAGGTTTCCACGTAGAGCACACTACAGTCACTGTGCTGAATGACTTTCCGTGTTCCTGTGTGTTCCTGCAGGCAACGCTTCCTGCCATCGAGTGAGTTCTTTGAGCTCTTATGATGCTTCCTCTCTCTGACAGAATGAAGTGCAAAAAAGAAAAACAACAGAAAACAAAACTATTTTTGCAAAGTAGTTACATTTCATTTATTCAGCAAGCTGTTTTCTAGAAAAGAGAAGCTATCCCCACTAATGTCTGGATACAACAGTCCATAACACCTGAGAAGGGACCAGGTCACAGAGGAAACAAACATCTCTAACTATTTTAGCCAATAGTCAAGCAGCATGATTAGTGCTGATTTTAGGTACAATGGCAGATTCAGAAAAAAAAATCTATGCTTCCTAACTTATATGTGCCTTTTGTATACTTTGTTTATATAAAACATGCATTTTTATAACTTTTACGTTTCATTCCTGCCCTATTATATAAAGAAATCAGTAAAGACTGACTTGCTTTTAACATAAAAATTCTATACTATCAATATCAAAAGGCCAAAAAGGTGTGTGATGTGCCCTGGCCCACACACTTTCAGTTGTATTGTGGTGAAAGAACAAGGACGATCAGTGGAAATTTAGTGTCTCAGTTGGAATCAAGGCACTGATTTCATAGTAAGCACACATGGGCTTTAGATCTTATCTACAAATCACAGACTAAATAAGATCATGTAAAAATAAGAGATGAAGACAAATTGTTCAAATCAGATGAATCAAAGCACTGTGGTGCCTCAGTTCACAAACGCTTTTGTTTGCCAACAGTTTGCTTTCCATGACCAGAAGCATTTGGCAAACTTCTGTTTTTGTTTGCAAACCCTGCCTGGAGTGGCAGACACTACTGGAGCCATCTTTTGCACATGAACACAGACATACGATTTCCAAAATCATAGGAAAACATCTTCATGAACGTAGGCACCACCATGTGTGGGTCACGTTTCCATCATGGGAACAACTACAACTTAAAGATGGAGAGTTGTTGCAGAAATTTCAACCCAATGGTCATCGTGTGGCTCCAAGGAGAGAGCACGGGGGTGGACGGGCATGGGAGACAGAAGCCACTCAACGTGGGCATTTGAGAAGCTGCCAGCAGGCAAGAACCCCGAAGCCAGCGGCCGGCCGCATCCTGCGACACACTCAAAGTGCACTCCCTTCATCTCCTCAGTGTGGCTCAAGCCAGTCCAGCCTCAAATCAAGATTCATCACCCAAGACTTGCATTTAACTTCTAGGTCAAAAATCCTCATAAAAATCTCTAACATGTAGGTACTTCTCATGCAGAAAATGATGCAAAAATTATAAATAAATAAAAAACCATGCAATAGGACATCACTATAATCACATGCGATGTAGTGTTTCCACGCCCGCTAAGTACCATGTTTTCTTCCATTATGCACACAAAAGAGGACAATGAAAGAAAACTTACAAAGAATTTTAAAACTCCTATTCCCATGATATTTCACAACCATGAGTTGCTTATCCTTACATTACAGCTTATAATTTTCAAGAGAAAGAAAATAAATAAAAATTCGGGGTATCATATTAGTTAACCCCATACAACTCAATGCATGTGTACAAGACCTATGACTGTCTTTCAGTGCACAGAAATTCTTTAGGGAAGAAAGTAAAAAGTGTCTCACATCTTCACAGCATAGTGTTTTAAATAGTGTTTTCTCTGAGGGAGGCCCCATGTAGTAGGGCAGGTTTCTGGGTTATAACAATACTGTCTGAAATGAACAATTCTCTCTCAGGGTGAACACTGTTGAATGTGCAGCAGCGCCCCTTTCCTCCCTTCTCATGCCAGGAGCACCCTCTCAAGGGTAAAATAAAAAAATATCTTTGCTACTTTGAGACAAACTATCTCTGTGTTAAGAATTGCAGATTTAAATCTATGCGTTTTCGGGCCGGTGGATAGCTCAGTAGAATAAGTGCTTGCCTGGCAAGTGTAGGGTCCTAAGTTCAATCCCCAGTACCTCCCCCCAAAAATCTATGCATTTTCATTTTAATTGCAGGGGTTGGGGAGATAGCTCAGTACAATAAGCGCTTGCCTGGCAAGTGCAAAGACCTGAGTTCAATTTAATTTTAAATCTAAATGAAGATAGTTTAATAGTACATGCTGAGATACAAACATATTAACATCAAATTTCATTATGTAATACACTGTGAAGGATACAACATACAAATTTATGTTCTATCTTCAATAAAATTTTAAAATTTTATCAAAGCACCAATAGAAGTAGCTATTTCTGATTTTTCTAAAAATACTATCCAAATAAAATGCTTCTTTCATCCTTTGAGGAAGATTTATTCTGGTTTTGGGCTGGCTAGAAAGGTTAGGAGTAAGTACAGGAAGTTTTATCTGAAAAATGAACACGGACCAAGTCCTATAAATTGGCGCTCATGCCACTTCCTGTCATGGCTCCTGTTTGTTTACATTGGAGTTCTTATAAATTGGGTGCTATTTCCTTTCCACTAAGTTTCAAGGTATTAACAGCCAAAGAGGTATTTTTTTTCTTTTTCCTCCCCCCTTCTCCCAAATAAATAATGCATTGCATGGACTACAATTTTATGACCAGTCCCCAAAGTTTGAAGCTATCAATATGGTTCATTTATTTTACTAAAACCTACTTTCATTTGTGAAGCTTATCAGTCTCTTTAAAATGGAAATAAGCAAAATATGCACCCTTGAGTAGATGCCTACTTTCCAATGGATTCATGTATCTAGTCATTTCACAGCTAAACCTTGCAAATTCTTAAGTAAAGTAGTTTCATTTATTTTGACTTCCTGCCGAGACTCTTACTTCCAGAGAAAACATTACTCTAATATTTTCATCCATTAAGCACTCTTAAAATTAAATGTCTTTATTTAAACAACATTTCTTACACTCCAAAGAGAAAAAAAAGCACAACTGAGGCATTTTTTTCACTTCTCTGAGTTACACTTGTTCAGTTTTAAAGAAGCACCGGTTGTCTCCACTAGTGACTTCCCTTGGTATGAATTAGCTAAAACTAGTTCTGTAGACAATAAGCAGGGTCCAGCAGTTGCAAAACTGTCCTTGACTGGTGAACTTCTAGTGGAAAAAAAAAACTGTTGAAAGTTCATGCACCCCAAAGGCACACTCATTATAATTAAACAAGAAGATTACACAGACACTGCTGACAAGGATTATCAGAATAGAAGGCGCCACCTGCCCCTTGCTATCCTATTAATTAGTACAGGGTCCGAGGTGCCAATTAGCAAGGCTAAGAAGGAAAGGGTCAGTAAACACAGCTCCAGCTGAACTTGCGAATTAACTCTTCCAGCTCAGGCTCCACCTCCTCGTCATATTTTTTTTGTTGATTTGTCTATGCAATCCAAGGTGGAATCCTAGCCCAGTTGCTTTGGAAGATGGGAGAAACAGAAGTTACATATCATTTGGAAGACACTTCAGTTGTGTGAAATAATAACTCTACAAATAGCTGCATTAAAAGTTCATATAATTCCTTGAACAAGTGGCCATTCATTATTTTACAGGGACACAAAATACTAAATAATTCAGGTAACACAGTGACTAAAATGTTTTCACATTATAAATTATAAATCAGTTATAGTTAATATTAACGCTGGAAAATAACTGAGGTACTGTGTGATTAGTAGTAACCAGTAACCCCCCTGGCTACCCAGCAGCACTTTATGGGCCTACGATCACACTTTTTTAGAGCAGAATAAATGGCTTCATTATTTGTTTTATGGTACTATTATTAGTCACTTTTAAATCTGACTATTCATTCTTTAAAAAAGAAATACTTTCCAAAAACAATTAAAGTATTTCCATACAATCCTAACCCAATCTATAACTTCTCTGCTGAAAACATTATTATTATGGAAATCTAAACTTTAAAAAAAACATTATAAATACAAATAATAATCAAGGTGCAAACTTTAAAACATTGTTATGACTAACATGCATTCTTTAATAATTATTTCATATTTCTTCAATAAATATTGCAATTTAACTCATAAAATTTGCTACCCCTAATATAAATTGATTTTAGTGAAAAAATTGTATTTTCCTCAAAATATATAGAGAATTTCCCCCAGTGAAGGCTTCTGTACTTGTTTGCCCATTTAATAATAGTGTTTCCTTTCTGATGTCAACATTAGTGTCTCAGTTTCTCTTTTCTCCTTGTTGGGACAAGTATCCGACACGCAAAATGAGAGAAGGAAAGGTTTAGTTCTCTCACAGCTAGTGGAGGTTTCAGTCCCTACTCAGCTGGCTCCCAGGCAGAGCATCACATGGCAGAGAGCAACCTTTCATGGTGGAGGAAAAGAGCAGAGAGCAAACGCGAGGAGCAGTGGCAACAATGCCACAGAGAGCAAGTCTACCTCCCTCATGTTGCACTCATACCCATAATCCCTGCAGCACTCACACCCATGATCCCAGTGGATCATGAGTTAATCACAAAATCTAGAGGCTTGCCCCACAACTGCATGAGGTTTGGGGGGACAACTAGACACAAACCATAATATTTGGTGTATCTCATCTTTCCAGAGAAACCATGCTACCAAGCAGGTATTCTAGATAATACTGCTTGCAAATCTTGATGAATAAAATGTAGAACCCTGGCATTAGAGAAAGATACATTCCAAGGGCATTTTGGAGCCAAAATCCCCAATAGCTCTACTACCATACACACTTAAAAATAACAAACTCACAGATTTGTTGAAAGCATTAAATTATATTCAAAGTTTTTTTTTGTAAAAGGCCACATTGAAATATTTATATATACAACATTATATATAATACCTGTGTATATACAGGTCACATATGATATACACATCCCTCAGTTATGGGGTCCCCATTTGAAGTCTGCACTTTGGAGGTACTGGCTGTATGTAATCATTTTTGGCCACATGCCCCACCAGCTCTGGGACCATGGGGCAAAGGGGATGTGCCTGTCTAGATTTCCTTTTACAAACATTCTGCATTCCTGGGATCCTGGAATTCTCTTCCCAAATATCCATCATGCACAAACCTAGGCCAAAATCTGACCAGTGACAAATACTTTGTGGTCACAGGGGACAGCCTGTGCCAAAGGACTAGTGTGCTCTCATCCACGCAAAAGGAGTTCCTTACGGATGTAAAAACAGGGAGGATGGACTCATGGGCCAGGGTTGGATCATCTCTTTTAAGGCAGTAATGGCCTGGCACAGAATTTAGACAAGTCTGATCATTAGAAGCCGGCCTTCAACTTTACTTTCACTTGAGAAACTTGAAAGGACACTGCCCACAGGGACAGGATTGCCTATATGGTCCACTGGACACTGGCAAGAACCCTATGGAGTCATTACTCAGGTGTCCTGTGCAAAGCATGGACAGGAACAAAGGACACAGGTACACAAGCAGCTGAGACTGGGTGGGGTGGAAGAACTCCTACTTCTGGAAAGCTAAGTGAGTGTTTTCTCTAGAATTTATCAAAAGATTAAAAGGAGTCATGAGACACAAAGATAAGAATCAATCCTTTCCGCTACTCTTCTCTCATTTGACCAACACTGCTGGCTCCTAGTGTAAATCACAGTCCTTGGAGGAAATGACAACCATTGTGAATCTGCCATCAGTAAAAATCAGCAGCAGTGCCCCTGACACGTGTGTTGTTTGTTTTTCCTTTAAGGTAAAAGATGTCAATGCATGAGCTGTGAAAACCTCACGATGAAAACCTCGGTGTTCAGGATTATTTGTGTGTCAGGACTTCGCAAAAAGTGGGTGAGTTTTTGACTGCATTTTGGCTGCCTGTCTCTAAATGGTGCTCTACACTGGCATAAACTATGGCTTTATACATACACATCTTTCTCCTGTGGGTAAGACCTTATTTTCCAGGAACAGTAGATATTTTGTGCAATATTTAATTTAATAGTGTATTAGCTTATTTGGCAACTTTAAAGTATTTTAACATGTGATCTGTTGTTCTCCATTTGTTGATCTGTAGTTCAGTTCAGACTTCAGTTAGGGGGAGATTTGGAAAGTGTTTCACAAGTACTAAGTTAACTCTCCTTTTATCTCCATAACCCATATAGACAGCTCATGCTTCAAACATACCTCTGTCCCATCCTCTCAGCACACCAGCAAGAGAGGTGGGAAGGACACTCGGCAGTGCTGGCTCAGGCCTTAGCTAGTCTCTGCCACTGTATAAGCATCAAAACTATGAAAACAAATACCAAACTACCCTTCCTTATCTTTAAAGTTCATAGAGATATTTTCTTCTTAGGAAAGCAGAATTTAAATATTGACCATATTTACCACAATGAAGGAAAGAAATAAAAATAATTAAAATATATGGACATGGCTTTAGAGGAACTTAGAAATGAGCAAGGGACATCATCTTCCCTTGAAATAACTCACGTCTAACCAGGTATCCCTGGAGAACAGATTATTATTTGTTGAATATATCAATAAATGAAAATACAATTACTATTTGGCGGGAAAATAAAAATCTGTTTCTCGACCTTGTATATCTTCTTAACTCACTTTGACAACACAATGTTCTTTTTTTAATTTGAAAGGACAGATATTCAATGAAAAGATTACAGAATTTAATATATGCCAGACATTTTAAAGCAACATAAATATCTCTTTTAAAAGATAGGTAAAAATAAAATCTAATTGGAAAAAAAAACCTAAAACTAAAAGGGTCTATATCTACTCTAAAAAATCAAAAACAGCCTTTCACTACTTCAAAGTTACTTTAAAATTTGTCTTTTAGGAACTCTGTCAAGGTATATTATCTTTCTTATTTCTGATAGGCACCTATTTCAGAGAGAGAGATTAGTATCCTTAGCTATTAATTATAAGACATGCTTTTCTCAAAAATTTTAATTTTGCTCCAAATCTAGTTTATTATATCATCTTCACATAAATACTTATAACTCTGCCTGTGTCATAAATGTCTACATTTAAGGTACAGTAAATGAAAGACAGATGTTTAAAACATTTGGTCCACAATAAAGTTGTAAATATTGCTAGCACAGTAAATGCTGTGATTAAATTTAGTCTGTTTATGCAATGGCCATATTTACACAGCTGGAAAAGTACCAAAAATAACTATCACTGTGCCACTATTAATTCCAAATCATTATCAATTAGAAGCAACACAGGTACAATTATATCATAGTATGTAAGGGGTAGGTTAAATGCTTAAGCTTAAGACAAGAAATGAATCACTCAAACACATGAAAAATCAATTTTTCTTGAATTAGTAACATTGTAACTTACGGAAATAATACTTCATAATTTATTCACCTGTTAAGTACTGCTTTACTTTCTCATTTTCCCTAAAATATGTACCTTTCCTGATAGACCTGAGGTTCTAGACATGTCTGGACATTTAAACTTATATTTCATTAGTTGATCCCTTAGTTCTTCAATTGCCTAAGGCTTTCAGAGGAATGTTCAAGCATTTCCACAAAACTAAGCTTTTTCACTTAATGTATTAAGAGAAGATTCTCAACTTGGAGGTGACTAAATGAATTGTCCCCCACATCTTCCTCTTTTCTGCTGCCCAGAAATTAGACATGGCAGCCAGAACTACAAGTGGCTACTATGAACCAGAATGTATTACTGGTACAGGAGCTGCATGCTAGGCTCATGGGGCAGAAAAATAGAAAGAGACTAAGTCTTTGAGACCTGTGGAGCAGCCATACAATCCCTGGATTGCCTCTCTCTGAACTTCCATGAAAAAAATAACATTCTTTTCCATTCCATTGTTATTTCCAGTTTTCCCAACATCTGATGACAGTGAGCCTAACACTGTAACAGGAGAGCGAACCAGCAACCTATTTTGATCTTTGTAGACACAAAATCTCACCAGAAAAGTCTTCCTTAGCTTCTGCTGAGCAACTGAGCAGCTTTGTCTCCTAAGAACTGTGGTAGGGGCCAGAGAGATGGCTCAGTAGAATAGGCGCTTCCCTGGCAAGCACAAGGGCCTGAGTTCAATCCCTGGT
>NDGN011525965.1:1359-11471 GCA_002564285.1 Tympanoctomys barrerae
AAAAAAAAAAAAAAAAAAAAAAAAAAAAAGAATTTTAGAGTTGAGTCACCTCTCTTCAGTACACATGAAAATGAGACACACTTGGACTAAATGTCAAATAACATAAGAATTTCTTTCTCTAAATTCCTTTGGCTATTTAGTTCAGATTTCAATTTCTATATAAGATGTGGCTTCAATCGGATCTTTAGTGGGATCACTTTTTAGTGGAAAGCCATAGCTTTTCTGTTTGTTTTAATCAGTTCTGAAAAATTTTTCAGTGTGAATCGACAGCTTAGGAAAGGGATTTTAAACACAGTGAGGCAGCCGTGGGTCCAGTTGCCACAGGGAGCCCTGGCCTGGCCTCTCTGTATACTGATGCAGAATCGTTTAAACTTATAAACACAGAAATACACATTGTGAGTCACTGTCAATAACACTCTTGCATTTGTAACCCAGTGACTGTCTGGTACCCATACACAGCAGGACAACTGACTTGGGGACAGGGCAGTTGGCATTAAAGGAGTCCTGCTTTAATAAGAATAGCACTGCAGAGTGTGGTCTAATGCCACATCCAGCTGAGGCACTTACAGGACATCTTGACTCGCAGTTTTCAGGATGTGCAGGATGTCTTCTCTCTGTGAAGTCCTGAGGTGCTGCACAAAGGCCAGGAAGCTCCCGACGGCCTCAGCCTTGGAGAGGTTTTCTGGCTGTAGGTGTTTCCTGACTGCCTGCCAGTGCTCCGAGAGCTGCAAAACAGGCTACAGATTTTGCTCTGTTCTACTGAACATTCCCATTTATTTTTATTTCCCCAGGAATAAAATTGTCCTAATGTGTGACAAGAGGAGAAGCTTCCGTGTTTTAGCTCAGTGTGAGTTCTGTCTCTGAGGCCATCCTCCAGCCCTTCTGATGCCCAGGTGCTGTGCTGGGCCACCCTGGGAAAGGAGAGCACTTGTACCTGCTAGCTGACAACGACAAGGGAGGCCTGGCCCCTGTAGGTCATAGGCCTTACACCTGAGGTGAAGCCTTCACTACCCTAGTGAAGGTTTGCAGAAATGTAATTCACAGCAGGATATTTCAAAGGGGAAAAATATCAGAACTGCTGAAAATTGCATTAAATTGCAAAAATTGCATTAAACTTCTAATTTACCTATACTTCCCTGAAAATCTATTTTATAACTGTTCGTGCTCCCTATCTTGTCTTTTTTTTTTTTGCATCATTACTATTAAATTCTATGCTCTGCTATTACCAATGCATCACTTAATCATTGTTTACATCTGTCTGGGAAAGTAGTAATTACATAAAGACAATTCACACACATCAGCAATTATTTTACAATATTAAGTAATTGAAAAATAGTAAGCAATTGTAATTGATGACTTCTCTTTGAAATAAACTAAAGAACTTACTCTTCATACTTTACTACTTGTTGTCCATTGTACAGAACATGTTAAATTCCACAGGGCCTCAGATTGCCACACTGCAATAATCACCATGCCTGCATGTTCTAAATTACTCATTCCTTCTAGTAAGGGAAGGACACTTATATTTTCTCTTTTGCAAATCTCCTTTCACTATCTAATCCTAAGACAGTCCCGTGACAAATTCCAGCTGTATTTAGCTTGATATTTGCTGAGCCATTTCTGAAAGCAAAAAGTACATCAACATGAATTCAGGTCTTCTTACAGAGTTGCAAGAATGACATATTTAAATAAGAAGAACAAACTCTCAGTGCCATAAATTTTTCTTGCAATAATTAAGAAATAATTGTAAAGAATCTTCGAGGGCTCATAATGTTTAAAACTATGAGAAGAGGAATAAATAGTTCAAAGCATAAGAAAAATATGTAGTGTTGTTAGTCACTTTCCTAAATATCTTTGGTCTCATTAAAAAAATTACATTAGGACATTAAGTGACACAGGGAAAAAATAAAGTTTTAAAAACAGTGTTTTGAATATCAAAATTCTTCTCCCATAATGCAGTTTGATTAAGTTTAGAAATTAATAAGGAATAAGCTTCTTGCACATAAAGTCAACTATGATAAGAGCTCCTAGTGATTCCACCTTTCTAAACACCACCATATCCCAAGGGAGGAGTACTTTCCCGTAACTGCCATGGAGCCTGAAGCCAGAGTTTGTTCTTCTGTCAAGTGATTAAATATTAGGAAATTCTGGGCCCAAAACACTTTTGTGATCATATGTCACAACTCATTCACACAATATTTCTGGGATTGAAGTGTTACACTTTGCCTCGTGGGATGGGATATCTCGTTTCTGGCTATATTGGTGGAGCACACTACAGTATGGAAGGGAAGGGCACCCTAACTTCAGCACAGAACCTGAAATACTCTGTCAGCCCCCAACAGCAAAACCCAAAATCCTAAGATCAGTAAAGCATCCTCTTTGCGGACAAATAACTAGTAAGTGGTAAAACTTTCAAGATTCAGACCCTTGTCCACGTTCTTGACATAATATATTTCTCCTTGTTTCATTAGGCCCTTTATCTTCCATGAATTCTAGGTGTAGTGTTCAGAAGATTGCCCACTTTTTATTAGCGATGAGTGGGTGGTAATTTTTGTTGTGTTATACTTCACTGAGGGTGCACGTTTTGGGATTATGATCATCCTAACTCTGGCGGCTGGCAATTGGTGCTTTAACCCTAGAATTAGTTGGTATTTTCACTGGAAAGAAAAGGAAAACAAAATCTTAAGTCAGTCTTGGTCCCATATTCCTCATACTTACTGAAGGACATTTTTTACATGTGCTCTGGAAGACCTGCCCCACAATGGGAATGGCTGTATACTTTGAATCAACTGCTTTAATTACAGTGGCAACCTGCTTGCCAGGGATCAGTCTGGGACCTGCTTCAGTTGTCTTCAGCTCTAATTTTTGCCTGAATAACACCAAAAACAAATAGCACTTCATTAGCTTCCTTCTGAGTGAACAAGATGTTAATGGCTATTTTGATGGGAAAAATGCTTATATTAATATATTCAAGTTGTGTAAGTTCAAGCTTTGACATCTCCAGAGGTAACTAAAACCTGGATATAATTGTAAGTCTTCCTGAACGACAATTTTATTCAATTATTTGAAAATTTAAATCTTAGCTTTCAAAATAGTATGACAAGAGGATATAAGAAAAAACTTTGCCTGGGTGCTGAATAAGACATGGAATGTCAGCCCTTCTGCGTTTAGTCCAGCTTTCTGGAAATGATACTTCAATACAAACACACATCACTTATTAACCAAGACAGAAGAGTTTAATTCCTGAAAATGGTCTCAATTTTATTATTGTCTGATACGCTTTTCCAAAGTTTATCTCTCTGCCTTTGAAGGTAGTATCTGCACCCCTCTTGCTGAAACTGGACAGGGCTCAGTGATTGCCGCAAGTAGCAGAGGTGTGCAGGAGTTGCTCTATGACATCCAGGCCATGTCATGCAAAGGAATTTAGTGATCATCAGCACAGGTGCCTCTGAGTCTCAATTGCCAGATGAGCAGCCTGGCTTACATGTGGGGCCAGGGAGAGAGGCTGTGCAAGAGAAGGAGACACAGATGAGCTATCTGCATTTGAGCTTCTTAGCTCAAGCACCCGACGAGTGAAGGGCAACCTTTGACTAATTCCGTCCTGACCAGTGACTGCAGCTGCTTAGCAGAGATGGGCCAAATCCAGGTTGAGCCTAGCAAGACCAGAAATATAGGAAACAACACTACAGTGATTTTTATGTTTTGCATCTCTGAACTGGGGCAGTTTGCAATATAGATGGAAAACTAATACTTAATGAGTAATTAAAAACTTATTTTGTATGAAAACAATATATACTATGAAGTACAGTGCAAAATTCCACTCTAGATGAGACTTCAAGTTTTATGTTTTGAGGAACTTCTCCCATAATTGTGTTTTGATTTGATTCTGACATTAGGGCAACTTCACAGGAAATTCTGGGGAAGAAATGACCTATGATATAATGCATCTAATAATGAGACATGTTCTTCTAGAATTAAAATCTGAAAGGAAAGCAAACTTTTAAATGTAAAATTCTAGTTCTTAATCCTGTAGGACTATTGTGAACACAGAAATAGTCTCAAGTTGGCACACCAGACTTAAATAATTCAATACTAGAAGTATCTTCAAAAACTCTGTCACATCTCTGTACCGTGCAACTTTTTATATTTCTCACAATAACTTTAAGCCTCTCCCAAGGAAAGGAAGTGCACATGCCACCACACTGTAACCCTAATATTAAATACATTTGACAGAGAAATTAGAAAATGAACTATAATAAATGAAGCAGTTGTCTTCTTAAAATTTCAACGCAAAAAATTGATTTTAATGAAATTTTGTTAAAATGGTATTTACCATGTGCATATGTTATCATAAATGATTGAATAAAAATGAACAGACTAGTATAACTCGCACTTGCAGTGAAAAAACACTGTATACACACACGCGCACCCACCTCTATTTACAAGCCAAATATAATAACATATCAACAAACAGCAGAGAAAATAAATATTTCAGCAACATCTTACTTTGATACTATTCTTCCTTTTATGGAGTTTAGGAAATTCAGTCCAAAAGCATGGATTTCTTCTGCAACCACAGCTAACACAAAGCTGTCTTCTATCTTATAGGTAGTAACAGATGTAGCTTTTGAACTGACACCTAAGACCTAAATAAATAAATAGATGAGTAACTGTGTTTCCGACAAGTGATCAATCAGATTTTTTAGTCATGAAATCAAGTCAAATAGCAAACTATGTTTCAATCATCAAGATAGCTTCTTGACACACTTCACCCTAACCCATAGCTGCAACATATTTGCAAGGGTGTACTCATTTGTCAGGTGTGAAGCTAGAATCTAAGCTAAAAATTTTGAACACTTCCAGATTATGCCATTATTTTATTTTTCTACCATTTTAAATTAATCTCTGCAAAATGTAATTATTTGAATGCCTCTAAGAGAATGATACCAATCATACCTGATTTTGGGTTGTAAATCCAGGCCTCTCTATTTTGCATGAATCTAAGGCTTTAATTTTGACCACTTTATCCTGCTGGGCCTGGTAGGTCACTTTACAGTTGCCAGAGACATCTACCTAAAAAGAAAAGCAAGAACATAATGGGACTGAGCATGGACTATTTTGATTCTATTAGAAAATGGCTTTTAAATTGAGGCCCCTAGCGTGCCTTTGGGGATTGCTTCTTTTTCTCCTTAGGACTTAAAAAGCAGATAGAAAGAATGCCAAGGTCGCCAATAGCATATAGTTCTTTCTCATCTTCCTTGATTTAGTCTTGTGTGACTTTCACATTGTCCCACTTTTCTCTCTAAGAGCTAGAGGAACAGCCTTGACATCACTGAAACCTCTGGCAAATGGGTAATTAGGGGTTAAGGAGTGTTGATTCTTAAGGCTGTATTAACAGTGTATGTATTATTTTGATGAGTTGAGTATGATTAGAAAATTTAGAAAAACTATGGGATTAATTAAGCTCATTATCAGTCATATCAACAATTTGAGTTTAGGTTAATTGTCCATGTAGACTCCACTTAGCTTCCCTGAGATGTCCCCTGAGCTTCTGCCAGCATCACCCATGTCCTATTCCAGCAAGCTAATCAACATTGGCTGTCAGATCTTCTCACCCATTCAGGGGCTGGCTGGAAAAGTTGGACTCCAGCCTTGGCCCCAGGAATTGTAATAGGGGAACCACTCAACTTCTCTAACTAACTTCAGTTTCTGCATTTGCAAAATGAGGGGCATTGGTACAGGTTAGTCATTCCCATATTGATAATGCATTAAAATTATCTGAGATTGTTAGAATACTTATCCTCAAATCCAGTAAATCTATTTCTGAGCATATTTTTCATATACTCCCTCAAGCTCCTTGTCTAGTAGTGCCCAGTGATGTCCAGAAACCCCTGGAATGATCCCTAAGGTTTTCTGCACATCTAACAATTATTCTAAGTCTCCCGAGTATAACTGATTCTTAATCCCTTTATCATGAATTCAAGTAATAAAACATTGGAGTAAATGACAATTATCTTATATGTAAATGAGATTTGACCACCCAGCTTAACTTTTCTGAGGAAATCATGTGAGTTTTATAAGTAGAAATTATTATAACAATTTTGCTAACCCTACTCACAAGCACAATACTGAAACCTTAGTAACGTTAGCAAGTACCTCATTGGTGGTTCCAGCACTTAACTGCATTTGAAACAGGCTGGCCAGGCCTCTCTTCAGATTTTCTATGGCTACCGGCTCATTTTGATATGAGTAGAACTCTTTGACCTAAGTGGGAGGAGAAAGACAAACATAAATGAAGCAGAAATGCTTCAGTCATCAGATTTGTTTATGTACGTGGTTGGAAGGGTCATATTCTTGCCCCATTAACTCTAGGATAACCAATTACTACAAAACTGTCTTTTTTCATGAAAAGAAGCTAGATTTCTAAGAAGCTAGACCATCCAGATATGAAATTTAAGGGGGCTGATGATGAAGGTTTTGCCCATGATCACCATTGACTGAAAAGGAAAGAGCTCTGACAAAGGCTGAGATGTCTATGAAAACAAGAATTGTCCAGAGAGGAAAACTTAAGACACATTTTCTTTGAACATATCTCTTTGTTCTTTACCATCCTTTAGAAAGAAACTATCTGGGGTATAAAATAACAGAAAATAAAAGGGCTCTAAGTAGAAAATCACAACACTGCTGATTCAGATTCCTAAATGGCTCATGCTTTATAGGCTCTGACAACAGTCAGGCAGGTCATGTACCAAAGGGCAAAACCCCAGAGGGTCAATGTTTTCCCAGCATTCACCTGGCTTTGAGTATAATGAGACAGAGGCTGGGAGACTGGAGGTTGGGATTTTGTCTCCAGGTTTTGCTTTGAGATTCCGTTCAAAATGTGGAGGAAGGTTGAAATGCTGAGGGGTGGCTCTGGGTTGGCAGCAACAATAAGTGACTTAGCATTGCTTTATACTTGACATTTCTGGTTCAGTGCCTTTTATCATTTTGATAAGTTAGTTCATGTGTAAGAAATAGAATGAGAGCTGGGGATTTAGTACAATGGCCTGGCAAGCATGAGGTCCTGTGTTTGAGTCCCAGTCACCCTCCCCAACACCCCACCAAATATATGGCATCCAAGAAATAAGATGAAAATACAAAGAGACTTTTCTGAAAAGCAGCCTGTTGGGTTTCACTCTATATTAACTTTAAACACATCACAGTTTAGAGATGCATCTTCCCTATAAAAATTCCCAAGGTCTATGATAAGTATAGCTGAGTATTTCTACCAAAATATCTTGAATATTTCTATTTCTATTTCTACTTCTCTTTAAATATAACCATGGCTTTTCAAATAAAATAGAAAGTTCTGTAATTATATAATGAATTCAATTAATATCAAATGAATAAACTATATAAAAGTCTCTCATGCCTTAGAAAAAGAGAATATTTTGTCTGAATTATCCAGACAAAATGCCTCAAATTTCTATTTTTACTTCCTCATATATACCCTGCCTAGTGACAGATTTACTAGATACTTTATTTGGCAATCAACTTTAGCTATCACATTGGACAAACCTATAAATATTGGAATAGTGCTGTTTGTCCTAGTTAAAAAGGAACTGGAGTAATGACCTCAGTGTCTGAAAATTCTTAGGATCATATTCTCAAACAGATCACCAGAAATTTCTCAGACCTAAGGCGCATTTGTGATGTTCCCTATGGCAAGCAGGGTCCACTTTCCTTCAGTAGTGTGTCACGTCAGTTGCAGACATCTGACAGAAGGCTCTCCAGATAGTCTGCCTATCAGAGTTTATAACCGGCTTCTTGAGTCAGCAAAGTTGGAAGGGCTCCCTGGGGGCAGTGTACATTTATATTAGACCAGTAATGTTTTGGGCTGAAGTTTAGATACTTTAGAAAACATTAGCTTCAATTTCCTTCCAGAATACAGAGTATGTCCACTTAAAAAGTATCACCTAGAAGTTCAGGAAACCCATTGCTTGGATTTCATCTGAACTGTACAAGTATTTTCCTGTTAGTGACTCACTTCTGTGGTGAAATTTTGATCTTGATCTCTAGATCCCCAAGAAAATGATTTTAGGACATTATTTTCTTCCTAATGGGCTAAAAAATGTAAACTATGAGATGCAAAAAATTTTTTTTAATTCTTTGTAATTTTTTTTGTTTCCCTAGAATTAGAAAGTGTACACATTTTCATTGTTTCATATTATTGCTGTCACCACGGCCAGATTTCTGGTTCTTTAGGGCAGAACAGTGAGACTCAAAGCAAAGACAGTTCTTATATGTTTAGTAGCTAAGTCAAAATTATGTATTATAATAAATCTGAACTTGAGTTTAATCCACGTGGCTGTTGCAACTGCAATCTTAAATCCATTATTTCACAACAAGAACTGAGTACGCTTTGTTACACTCAAGTCATAAAGCTGATTACTTCATCCAGTGATAGAATGAACTCTGAGCACCTGAGTGCACACAGCACTTCTCTGAATTCACAGTCCCCAGCTGCCATGGAGCAGCAACCTGGAAGGTCTGTGCACGGGAACCCAAGTTGAGAGGTGTCGGCCGAGGCACGGTGCTTCCTCTAGTCAATTTGGAATATGGAGCCCTCACTCATCCATGCCTCTTAGGAAGGAAATGTTTCTGTGTACACATTCCCTTCCTTACATATATTCTTTAATAAGACGAGGCAAAATCACATGCAGTGGCCAAGCAGCAAAATAAAAAATATCCTAGCAAAGAATGATAGGCATTTTAACTTTCATATGTACCCAAGACAGAGCATAGCTAGGAAATGTCATATATGGAATAAACAGTGAAGAAAATTCTAAACTTTCATAGGTGAGTTTGGAAGAGGCAACTGTCCTGTTGAAAAGCCAGTGTGTACAGAAGTCATGGTGGAGAGCCAGAGAGCAAATCAATGCCTGGGCACCGCCCAAAGCAGGAGGCCCATTCAGCAGCCACTTGATTAACTTAATCAACACAGACAGCCAAACCAGAACTGGAAGTCTAGTGATTCTGTAGTTAACTGGATCAGCATTTCCAGCCCAAAAAGAATTGATGCTATCATTCAAAGTAGTTTCCACTTTTTAGTGTTAATCAATTTAACTACATAACTGCCACATTTCCAACTTAGTTTGTGATTTAAACAAAACTAGAGTCGTGTCCAAAAAAAGAAAGAAAGAAAGAAAAGAAAAAGAAAATGTGAAATAATAGGTACCTAAATAAATAGCAATTTTTTAGGTTCTCTTTTATAATGTCAATGTGGGAGCTTCATATCGGGAGAGAAAAAGAAGGACCCCTGGCAGTACAAGGACACATGCAGATGAGAATTCTTGCCATCACAGAAGGTTTTAGTGAAACTTAACTTCACTCTAGGGTAAAATGCTCTCAAAGAAAATTGCCTATCAGCAGTTTACCCTGTCTTTGCATAATTTGTCACAGTAAATGGAAATAACAGTTAAAGTGATGATTTTCCTGACAAGAAGACAACCAAAAATTCTACTTAGCTTCTCTGCCTCCAAGGTCAAGACTTTTTTCCATGGACTTTTTGTGTAGTAAAGTGATATGCTGATGTACTTTAGCCTGTGGCTCCAGTAAGTCAGCCCACATCACAGTTCCACCAGAACTGGCCCGTCAGCGCCACTGAAGTAATGATGTGGCAGCTACATCCCAGCCTTTGAACAGTAAGGGCACCAGTTCCTTCTGTGTGTAACAAAAGACTTTGTACTCAGCTGCCAGTCGAGGAGCTATAAAATAATGTGCTGTCACTAAGGTCATAAATGCAATTAATATTTAATGGACTTAAGTGCCTTGCCACATTGCAAGCCCCTACCAAAAAAAGTGTTTCACACTGTCATCAAAGTTCAGCCATATGCAAATCAAGTAAATGAATGTAGTGCTAAAGAATGAAATAAGGAGCACACAGGTCAACCAAAGACAGCATTTTACCAGATACTTTCCATCCAGAACAAGTAACACAGAAGCTTGAGTATAGACTCTGTTTCAAATACCAGCTTTTCTACTGGCCAATTGTGTACCCCTAGACAAGTTTCTTTTTTTTTTAACATTTATTTATTTATTAGAGAGAGAGAGAGAGAGAGAGAGAGAGAGAG
>NDGN011525974.1:0-10748 GCA_002564285.1 Tympanoctomys barrerae
GGAGGGTTAACAACTTAAGTTTGCAGACCAAAAATTAGAGAAAAAGAAGGGCTGCAAGAACAGTTGACATTTTTCTCCTAGCCTTTCAAGGTCAGTGAGGATATTAGTTATTTTGAGAGCTCCAAACTTCTTCTCCTTAGTCTTCAATCTCTACTCTGAAACGTTGAAATTTTCTGGTGGATTCTAGGCATCCAGGAGAAGCTGACTGCTCTCAACTAAAACACACCTAAGTGAACTCATCAGCCACTGCTTTTCCTCTTTTTTTTTTTTCAAAGCTTAACTACCTTGATCTTTCTTCTTTACATTCCCGAGTGCTTTAGAAAAATAATGTGTGTGAGTTATGTTTAAGTTTTTTTAGATTATAAATTTTGTCTACAAGATGCATAATCTCATGCAAGTGATGCTGACTTGAAGCAAATTTCTCTTTGTTTAGGTTCTGAGGAAATCTGAAAATGAATTTAGAGAGATTTTTATTAATAAACTGAATATGATGAAACTGCAATCTCTGTGTCAATGTGAGGTACATGTTAAGGTGTAGAGAATGTTTTAATGCATATGTGATTAGATAGGTACTGTCAACAGTAGAAACTCAGGTAAAAGATATAGGAGACAGTCCTAACTTAGCTGTGTCTTACAGAAGAGGATGGTAAAGAATGGGTTACATTCCCTGTTATGTGGCTTTCAGCTTGATGTCTTATTGGTCAGTTGAAAACTCAGATACAAATATCTAAGAAGACATGATTTTATAGGTAAGATAAATGAACATACTTAACACCTTAGAAACGTACTTGTATACAATGCTCTATAATATTTCAAAATTTGTTATGAATTCATTAGATGCTAAATGATGGACTTTCAATGTAGTATGTGAAAACCTATCCATTCATGAGTCTTGGTAAAGACACATCTGAGAAAAGTATTAATAACGTATAAAATTTCTGAGGAAACAGTTGCATGTCATGGTATTTCATAACATAAATGGTCATATAAGGGACATAGATAATGATAAATGTAAATGTTCAACTGTCTTATTTCAAATAAATATTGATATAATGTAGGTAAATAATGAAAGAAAGAATTGAGAAAAATACAAGACAATTATTTAAGTCAATAGTACAGATGGAATCTCTCTTGCAAGAGGAAAAGGTATGTGAAAATTCCCAAGAAAGAAACAGGCAAGGGAATTGTATACAAATTGGAAGGATTCATCCTTTGGGACCATTATGAGAAGGTTCTGGAAGAAATGTGTAATAGTCAAACTATCTAGCCTTTTGTCTTAACAGGGTATCAATGAGTTCAATCTGGCTTCTGTGTAGAAAATTTAAGAGAAAATACTTGCACCCTAAAGGCACCATTCATGTGAGAGTTTAGTGCAGACAGCAGTGATGGTGATCTTGCGAGGCTGCTGCTGTTGGTACTGGAGTTTTGTTGTGAGAGACTTGGGAAGAAAATATAATTAGATGGCCTAATTATTTTCTTTGAGAGAGAGACAATTTCTGTGTGTCTAATATTCTATGTATAGTAGAAAAAAATAAGCAATAGAACAAGATAAAATTAGTTGATTTCATACTTCTTTAGCACTGATAGTAGAGAGATACTGGTTTTTCCTAAGTGTTCCCCAATGCTTGCAAGTAACCATGAGTTTCAAATTGCTAATTATTACGGTCTCAGTGAAATTCAAAATGTCAAAACTTAAAGTTTTAAAAGAAGGTGAGAATCTAATTTTATTTTAACCTAGCATTATCTCAGCAATGACTTTATCATGACATAAAGCAGATTAGATAGAGTGTTTTCACTTTATTCAGTCAAATTATAGTTCTGTGTATCAATAAAGGGAGATATTTTACGGAGATAATCATTATACCAGTCCCCAGATACATCTGGAAAACTATTAAGAACCAAAGAGAAAGCTAATGAAAAGATCTCCTGTGGTTACAGAAATTACATGCTTTGGTCTTTTTCTACAGATATTTTCTTTGTTAGCTTATTCTGAACAGTTTGCCAAAGTACATGTATTAAACTCCCTCTATTTCCCTAATGTACTGTATCTCTAGAATCCAAGAATAGAATGGTCAAAGAAAACATTTTGGTCATTTGTTTAGTGGAGCGTATGTGAATAAAGACTTAACTAGACCTCATGTGGTTCTCACACATACAAAGCACAAAGACACATACACACGACACACACACACACACACACACACACACACACACTACACTGATGAATAAGAACACCTCTGATATCAAGATAGAGTGAAATCAACAATGTCAACCATGAGTGGGGGTGTATCTGGATATCTCTGAATTATTTCAATGATCATACCAATTTTGTCTAGGTTTTCCTTGTGAAAGCTAAACATATGTCAATTTCCTTGAAGTAGAAAGTTCTAGAAACACAGATGGCGTGGCTGGAGTCGCCACCATTTTAGATCAGAGTACTTGTTTTTGTTAAAAGGTATTAGATACTGCCAACTATATTAAAATACTTTAATATAATCTTATTAAAATATTGAAAGGAATTGTGTGAAATAAACACTTATCAGAGTGGCTGTTGGAACTCATAGTCTCAATCCTCATGGTTAATCTTGATCAAGAATAAAAATGCATTTCTTCAAAGTAAAGAAACAGGTTGGATGTAGCGATGTGCCCCTGTAATGCCTCACATGGGGAGGCAGGAGGATCACTGCGCCTCGGAGATCAGACTGGGCTACAGAGAGAGTTCTAGGCCAGTGTGAACTGAATAACGGAATTTTGTCTCAAAAAAGATATAAAAAAGTGAAAGTAAAGCAACAATCTGAAATTGTCAATAAAGTAAAGTAGTAAATAAAATATGCCTCGTGGTGGGTGTGTAATTTTGTGTGAACATGTTGGATTTTGGCAATTGATAAAGCATTCCCATGTGTAAGCAAGAACAGTGTCTTACTGGCTATATAAAATTTACTATGAAAAAGTGAAAACTCACAAGGTATTTGCTTGTGAATTCAGACTCTTAACTAATCCTCATGTTGATGTTTCTTAAGGCTTTGGTATTTTTAAAAGACATAAAAGCAGGTCCTTTTCAGCTTCTTAGGACTATGATGGGAAATTTAAGTGTTTGATATACCCTCCATTGAATTATTTTAGGAATGCATGGTTTTAATGTGTTTGTGTGTGTGTGTTGGTGTGTATATCAGATTAGATTATACTTTGTTGATTACCTTAGTCTATTCATGATTTTGGGAAAACTACATAAAACTGTGTAAATTAAAAATGACAGAAATGGGTTGTTCACATCTGTGGAAGCTGGGAAGTAGAAGATCAGGAAATCGGTAATTTCAGTTTTCAGAGGAAGATTATTCCTCATAGAAGTCTGTTCAATGCATCCACAAGTAGCTAAAAAAGACATTGAAAAAAATCTCCCTTGTTCTTGTCTTGTAGTATTAATCCTAATTTTGATTACTCTGGCCAAGTTGCATAATCACTTTCTAAATGGCTTACCTTATAGTGTTACTCCTTTTGCTAGTAAGTTTCAAAGTGAGTTTTGGAGGGAATACAGGTCATGCCATAGTAACAATGTGTAAAGAAAGTTATCTGGAAGTCAAACAAGTTCCATCTGAAGGTGATTTTAAGGTGCTTTTGAGTTTATGGTGCATACTTGAAAGTTGGGAGATGAGCTCTAAATATCATAAACACGTATGGCATTTCTATGAAGCAGACTGCCCTGTCAAATGCTATGACCAGAAAAGAATTTTGAAAAGTTTCGATAATTCCCCTAGGCTCTGTAAATCAGGGTGCTTTGGATATTTTCTCACTTTAATGTAGATAAAGAGTTTTGGGATTTGGTTTGTAATTAAATTAAGTTAGAAAGAAAAACCTTAGGAATATGGTACAAAGATAGGGAAAATCAATCCTGATATGTTAGATAACATGTTAACTATAACCATAAGGTAAAAAGCAAGCTTTAAAGATAACATGACAAAGGAACAAATAATAGCAGAGGTGATTAAGAGACATGTAAGAAAAGTGGGGCTTTAAAGAGAAAGGCAGTGAGGGGGCTGGATGACAGGCAAGAGACTTGATCTGTTGGCACTAAGGCAGTGACCAGGTTGTTACAGCTGAGCGTAATAGGAGATAAGAAATATGGCTTCAAAAGTTCAGTTAGCTGGGGCACCAGAATGACAGATTGAAAATACAGAATGGGGTGGAGAAGGAGAGCAAAAAGGAAAGGATGCAGGAAGAAAAGGCAGACAGAGAGGGAAAAGGACAGAGACAGAGAGATAGATGGAAACTAGGAAGTTCCCTTAAAATGATGCTTCTTCTTCAACATGTGCTTATAAAGCTTTCTTCTGAGATTCACTTTCACTGTTGACAAATAATACAATATTATAGAAATAAAACAGGCTTGCTGGAGAACAGTTTTGAGTTCAAGTTCTAACTCTCTGTCTCAGTTACTATTCTGTTCTTGCTCGGACAAATACCTGACACCTAAAATGAAGAAAGGAAAGGTTTACTTAGCTCATAGTTAGTGTAGGTTTCAGTCCATACTCAGCTGTCTCTAAGGCAGAGCAGCACATGGCAGAGGGCAGAAGTTCATAGTGGCAGCAAAGAGCAAGAGCAATTAGAAAGAGTAGTGGCAGCGATGGCCCCAGAAAGCGAGTCTGTCTCCCACATGTTGCTTTCAGACTATCCTCCTCAGGTTGGGTGTAGCATTCACACCCATGATCCCAGCAGCACTCACACACACAATCCCAGTGGATCATGATGCATCACAAATTCTAGAAGTTCACTCCCAGATTACAAGAGGCTTTGAGGGAAAAACAAGACACAAACCATAACACTCTTCCATTACTCAATCTTGTGACACCAAGAGTATTATATAATATCTATTAATTTTAATTTCACTACTTTAAGAAGAAGATAATATTTTGTAGTATGGATGTGTTAGATCTTGTGGTTCTGAACACAAACCTCATTTTAAATAAATCTCCTGGTTCAAATTCTTATTCTACCATGTATCATTCCTGTCCTGCTATTTCATTGGAGAACATTCTTTTCTTTTTTTAAAGAGTCTTTCTCTCTTTCTTTCTTTCTTTTTGCTTGTTTGTTTGTTTGATTTTTCAAAAAGGGTCTCACTAGGCAGCTTGGAGTCATAGTGATCCTCCTGTTTTCTGTCTCCCTAGTGCTGGGATTACAGGCATGCGCCACCGTGCTGAGATTCCATCACCAGCTCAGCATGTCTGAGTATAGGGCCAGCATGGTAGGAGGTGCCAGGGATCTAACCCTGGCCCCTGGGCTTGCCTAAGCAAGTTCTTAGTCCACTGAGCTATCTCGCTGGCCCTTCTTGGAGAACATTCCTAACTGTATGATTCTACTCAACATCTAAATGAGATTATCTCCTAAAGATAGCACAAACATTGAACATAGAATTTCTTTTCATAGTGCCCAGAGAAAATTCTTACAAATTACTCATTACTAATATTATTACCATATGTCACTATTATGTCATTAGTGATTTCAGAAAATGAAATAGTATGTGTGTGTGGCAAGCACAGTGTGCACAACACAGGAAAGTTGTAATCAAGATACTTCACCTTATTCCTTTTTCCCCTGCTACGAAATGTCAAGGGAAACTCACCCATGTTTCATTATCGGCACAAAATCTCACTGGCCCCTCATTATTCTTGCAGTGGTCACAGTTCCTATGAAAATCTTTCCTTCAAGGGGCCGGGGAGATGGCTCAGTGGAATAAGTGCTTCCCTGGCTAGCACACGGGCCTGAGTTCAATCCCCAGTTCCGTAGGGGGGGAAAAAAAAAGAAAGAAAGAAAATCTTTCCTTCAATACTCATAACTATCCTTCTCCCGAGGGCACTGGACATACTCTTATTCTCTCACTAGGCAGCTAACTCAGGTGTTGTAGGGTTACCTGGAAATCTCACTCCCACATAGAACCATTCTTAGCTGAAAATTGATGGCATGATTCTCATTAAAACATTGTCTCAGGCGCGGCTTCTTCTTAGTGAACATATTCATGTATATTCCATAAATATGTTCACAGAAACCATTAAATTCCCTGAATGATCCTTTTACCTATATCCAAATGCATTACTTTCTCTTCACATAAGAACAAGGTATGATGCTCTCCCCAGACACACACATTTATTTAGAATAGAGATAAATAAGGGCTCAGGTAGGTCAAGTAAGTCACTGAATAGCTACTAAGGGACAAGGTACAAATTCCTGCAAGTCACCTCTTATTTTCATTACTAAAGTATATTTATATTTGATCTAAAAATATTTTCAAATAAGTCACCCATTCCCCAAAATAGCAAATAAATTAACAGTCTTCAAAAATTAGCATATTTCCTTATCTTAATTAAAACATGAAGATTCTACTACACAAGCCCTAACAATTATCATTTAAAAAATAAATGTCACTAAAACATTAGAAGTTGTCTCAACTGGGGCATCCTCCACCATCTGCTCCTGAGAAGCCATATAGACTTTAGATATTGTAAAAGCTTCATCATCCTAGGAGCTGCAGGGACATCAATACCAATTTCTGGAGATAATAGATTATCTGTCAGAACAGCCCATGTGTTAGCCATTTTTCTCTATCACGTTTTTCAGAAGTAATTAAATACTTAAGCTAATCAAATGCTGAGACTATTTTGATGTGATTTGAGAAAAATACATTATAACACTCACTTATGGGTTTCACAACTTTCAAATGCTCCCTGTCTGAAGATGAAGTGTGTGATTCTGAAGGATATTATTTTTAAAAGAACATGTGGTTTATCATTAATGTGAACTGTCTTGCATACTTTTTTATATTTGTAGCATCTGGGAATGTTAATGGAAGCTGCAAATGGCAAGTGAAAAATAAATCAGACTTCAGAAGAAAGCAATAATATTTAACCATTTTAATATAGATGCAACCATGTTAGTCATATACAAAGAAAGACCCAAAAAGGATTGTAATGGATTTTAAATGCTTACAACAATGATAGTCTGTGTTAGATGTCATTAATATTGCACGAAGATGGAGTAAAAAAGAGTTGGAAGAATTAGAAGAAAATAAAAACTTATTTGACCTTGAAAGAGTTACCTTTTTATCAGTAGAGTCAGTTTTTCCTCAGTAGAAAGAGAACCTCCGTACTGATAGCTCAGCAGATCCTTATGCTAATTTATTAGAAAAGTTTCTTACCAGAGCTATTCACATGCATGGTACACAGCTCAACATAAAGTAAAACTCTTAGTGTTGAGACACAGGGGGCTGAAAATCCTCCTGTTTATCTCTTGCACAAGGAAGCATAGAGAAATTCAATAAAATGCGAACAACAGTGTACCTTAATCATGTATCATAATGAATACAAGCATACATCATGAACAATCAAGTTCAATATAACATCATAAGAAGTAATCATGATCAGCCTAACTACCTCAGGTCTGTGTAGCACTATTAGGGTGGTTAATCTAAAAGCAGTTCTTTAGTTGCTAAATCCTCAGTGTCTCTTTGTGTCTATCTTTCTGTCCTGTCTTACTCTTTGTCTTCCTCTCCCCATGTATTTAATTGCCACAGGTCTCTGATTGAGTCACTTAGAAAGCCCTTTGTATTTCCTAGTCTGATCCCTAATCATTAGGTGATTAGAGTCCTGACCCACAGAAAATTCAAGACTCATAGATTATCCAAGAGAATATTTGGAAATGGTCCAGCGATCATCAGAAATGGTGTTCTCTATCAGATCCGACTGGATAATGATGGGTAGAACCAGAGCAAGAAGGAAAATATCCAGCATGTCACAAGTGTAGAAAAACAGCAAGTTGCTGTGTTAACAAAGAGCAAAGATCAGATCTGATATCATTCCTTAGTTCCCTAAGAAATAAATGAGATTTGATCCCAGGTCTGAGGTGTCAGCCCTGCCCCCAGGGCATGCTGAGAGGGCAAATGAGACTGGGTGTGGTGGCATGCCCCTGTAGTCCCAAGCCTTGGGAGGCTGAAAAATAGGAAGGATCACTATGAGTTCAATCTGTGTAGTGAGACCCTGTAGACCTTGTATTAAATACATAAAAAAGAAAGAAAGAAAGAAATAAGGAGGCTTAAATGGGGAAGGATTCTGCTTCTCTTCATTCCTCTTCATTACAGAAGATTTATTGAAGCACACAGACCATTCCTCGTCTTACTTTCTCACTCATTTTTAATTATTTATTTACACTATGTCAAAAATGAAGACCATGATGTACCACATGCATGTACTCAAAAACTAAATAAATAAATATATAAACAAATATTTACGAATCCCGCCAAAAGACAAACAACTAATTTGCTAAATAGAGGAGTTAAAAGAGGGAAAAAAAAGAACCAAGAACATTACTGTAATCATTTCTCACCTTTTGGATGAGATCAAGTGTAGGAATCTCTCTATATTTATATGCTCTGATATAGAATTGCAGGTATGCTTATAAAAAATCATAAAAACATGCTCTATAAATTGTATCTTCTGGCATCTTGTTAAAATTATATTATAGCATTTCATGTTAATGTATTTAATTTATGCCTGCTAGGATTTTGTTTCTTTCATTTAACATTTTACTATTTGATTATATTTTACCTGTTATCAGATAATATGTGATTTCTATCTTTAGACTTTATGAGGTGGATTTTTAAAATATTTATTTATTTATTTATTTATTATTTTAGGGAATGGCCTACAGGGTCTCAGCACTAGATTGAACTTGTAGTGATCCACCTGTTTACAGTCTCCCAAGAGCTGGGATTACAGGTGCGCACCACCACTCCCAGTCTCAATTGCCATCTCAGTGTGCTCTGGGGGCAGGGCCTGTACAGTAGGCCTGGGGATCGAACCCCAGGCCCCTGTGCCTACTTGCAGGCACTTTAATCCACTGAGCTATTTGGCTGAATCCTATCTTTAGGCTTTAAAAATGTACAAATTTTCTTCAAATTGTTTTCTGTTTAAATATATATTCTTTGAATAAATTTTAAAAATAAAACAAAATCAGGCCTATATAATTTATAAATGTTTTTCTTCTGTCAGAAATCAAGCTCAGGACCTTGCAGGTGCCATGCAGGTGCTGAAGCTGCTGCACTATCTCTCTGTTCCTAGAAATATTCTTCTTTGTGTGATTTTATAAAAGTACAAAGAAAGCTTTCCATATCTAAGTTACAGTTTATTCTCGGAACATTTGGAAAATTATTAAATAAAGTGAATATATTATATTATTTTAAATTAAAATTATAAATGCTTAATATTTCAATTGTATGCAAAAATTATGGTAAAATATGAGTTTTCAGAATTTTAATATTCATTAGTGATTCTAGTTCATTTTATATGAACTAACAAAATAATTTTTCTATGAAAATGTAGCATTGAGTAAAACAGGCCAGATTGTGATACTGAATATATAGGTAAAAACACTTTTATATATAATGAACAATGTACACTATTTCATTAGAAATATTATATTTGCTTTTAATAAAAATGAAAATTAAACAAAGAGCTATTGATAGCAGACTCATTGTATAACATAAAATTTTACATACAAACAAAAAAATTCAAATATTATAGAAAAATAAATTAAAAATAAATTAATTAATTAATAATAATAGCAATTTTTTGATGCTCTGCTATTTAAAATAGGTTAGAATTTGATGCCTTTTCATTTACCTTTCTGCTACATTCCTTGTTTATTAATTTACAGTGTGTTGTTTGGTATACAATTGTGTTGATCCTCTTATACAAGTTGAATAGAATAAATCTTTGAATTAGCTGACAGAACAGAGAAGAAATCTTTAAAATGGATCAGCATGCTGTATGCCTCCCAGTACAAAATTCTTCTTGGACAGCCCTCTGATATTTACTACTGATGTGACAACATTGTCTCAGAAGCAGTATGTTTATAAGCAAGTTGCAATATGTCTAAGGGAGAAGAAATTGTTATGTATGTGCCCCAAAAGTTTGATTAGAGTGTCTCATGTTTAACGTGTTTCCAATTCAAACCTTTTCCAAGGTTATCTATTTGCAGATAGATGAATGCCTTGATTACTTTCCTCTCATTGCTGAGGCAAAATACCTAAAATTAAGACAGGAAAGGCTTAGTAAGGTCTGTTTGTGAAAGTTTTAGTCTGAGATCAGCTTGCCCTAAGGCAGGGGGCGTGGCACAGAGGCAAAAGTTCATGGCAACAGCAGACAGCTAAAGCAGCAAGAGAAAAAGGGTGGGTGGAAAACAAGCCTGTTTTCCTCCCTTATACTGTGAAGGCAGGCTGCCCCCTCCCCCAGGGCAGGTGTGGTACTCATGATATCTGCATACCCTCCTGTTGCACAGGCTCAGGATGTTTGCAAAGTGGGGGCCCTCACTCCCTGCTGAGTGGCTTCCTTAAATTTCTAACCTTCTCAATTTGACACGATGCGTCAACCATTATGATGCACCCTTGGCCATCTTGCCAACCATATATTTCTTTAAACCAGTTTCAAGACACAAAGACATGTTTATTCTTACAAGTTCATAATATACATGTCATAGCATACATTTAAGAATCCTTAAGAACCAGTATTAAATCTACCAATATTACATTACATTAGGACCATAATATCCTGTACCCCAAAGACTCATTCGCATCTTTTCTACAAAAGGCATTTTATCCATCTAGGCATTGCCGAAGTCCTAACATTATCATCATTGCTGAAAAGTCTAAGACCCAAATCTCCTCTGAGACGTAAGGCCAAAACCTTAGCTGCAAGTCCCTGTTTAAA
>NDGN011525974.1:10798-21298 GCA_002564285.1 Tympanoctomys barrerae
AAAAAAAAAAAAAAAAAAAAAAAAAAAAAAAAAAAAAAAAAAAAAAAAAAAAAAAATTAAACACTTCCAATTTTCAGTAGCACAAAACAAACATTTCATTCCAAAAGATACAAACAGGGGAATACAGGGATTGGGGCCAAAGCAAGTTCAAAATCCAGCGGAGTACACATTAAGTCCTGTAGTTCCATATCCAGCATCTGAGGCAATTTGTGGTAAATTGTGAGCTCCAGTGGGCTTGGATAGTTCCACTCTGATGGCACTTCTGGGGTTATAGCTCCCATGGCTGCTCTCTTAAGCCTGTTTTGCTTTCTCCTTGCAGGTTCTCTTACATAATCCATGTTCCTGTATTCTCTAAACTTTTAGGGTCTCCATTTTACCTTTGTCTTCTCATTCAAAGAGTCACTATGGCCTTTGAGGAGCACACGGTCTGACCTCCCAGACCTTTTGAAATCAAAGTGGAAGCATTTTTAGTCCCATAACTCTTGCATTCTGAAGGCCAATGCGGATGGTGCCATATGTTGCCAGCTGGAGCAGTAGCCAGGCTTTCCTCTCTTACTCTCTTCAGGGGCCGAGTGTCTAGATCACTGGGCACTCTGAATCCACTTCTGAGGAACAAATTTTCTACGCCATTAGAATTCTGGAAAATGGCTTTCTGTGGCTTTCTCTAAAAAAACAAAGTCTTTCATTTTTGCAGCTATGAGACTGAAAAAGTTCGAGACTTGCTACTTCTTGTGATGTGGTCGGGCCATCGTTTCGGTTTTACTGCTCCTCAGCAAGGGAGATCTTCTCAGCTCTATCTTTGAAGCCCATAGATTTGCTGGTGTTTCACTTGTGCTTTCAAAAATATTTTCAGTCATCCTGTTGGGTTCTTTAATGCTTGATTCTCAACATAAATCTAGCTAACAGCCCCCAACAATAGCTACTGCATCAACATTTGAATTTATTGAAATTACATCTGCCAGATGATTTAGTCTGCTGCTCTTAATCTCAGGCAAAGACAGTGGACACAAGCAAAATGCAGACAAACTTTCTGCCAAGTCATAATTTACATTGCCTGGAGTCAAGCAACCAAAGAAGTCCTTCTTCCCAACAGAAATCTCCCAAATCTGATCTTTACCAGAGGTGTTTCTATCAGCCTTCTTGTCTTCTGAGCTCTGCCAAAACTCTAACATACAACACACCCTGAGACGTTCCATTTCTACTTTTCATCATATATCTTTGTACCATCCCAAAATCTTCCCACAAAGTCTTGAGCCATATGTACAGGTACAGTCACAGCAGGATTCCAATTTCTCTGTGACAAATTTTGTCTTAGTCACAATTCTGTCATTGTTGAGACAAACATACTCAGTACTCAAAATTAAAGAAGGAAAGTTAGCTCACAGTTTGTGGAGGTTTCATTCCATAATCTTCTGGCTCCAAGGCAGTGTGATGTAGCACGGTGACAACAGTTCAAAGTTGTAGAATACAGCAAAAGCAGCAAAAGTAAAAGTGGGAGAGAATGAGCCTCTTTTCCTCCCTTATATTATAAAGAAGCTATCTCCTTTCTCAAGCTGGTGCAGCATCCAAACAATCACATAAGGCCATGCCTTCTTCTTGTACAGGATGAGGATGTTTATAAAGTAAGGGTCATGCCTCCCTGCTGAGTCACTTAGTCAAATTTCTAATCTCAAGTTGTTACAATGTCTCACCTATTACAGTGATGTTCGTGTGTGTGTGTGTGTGTGTGTGTGTGGGTGTGGGTGTGGGTGTGTTTAGGCCAGGGTGTTCAGGGTCTCATTATATGGATTGAACTTGTAGTTATCCTCCTGTTTACAGCCTCCCAAGTGCTGCAGTTACAGGCATGCACCACCATGCCTGGTCTCATTTACCATCTCATCATGCCCTGAGGGCTGGACTGGCACTGCAGGCCCAGGGGTCCAACTCAGCCCCTGCATCTGCCTAAGCAGGTGCTTTAATCCTCTGAGCTATTTGGCTGGCCCAAATAGCACATGCAAAGGCCAACAGGTGTTTGAATGGTAATTCCTTTTTTCTCTTTTGAGGTACTGGTAATCAAACTCCAAAGCTTGAGTTTGACAGGCAGACAGACACTTATGCTGCCAAGCTCTCTCCCCAGCAGCCTACAGGGCACTTCTTAGGAATCATACCAATTCCACTCTTAAAAAGAATCCACATGTATTTAGCTTTTATGCATGGTTGCATAATTAGTTGTGTCTATGCTGTCATTTGTAATGATTTTCATTCTTGCTTAAGTGTGGGACTTTCATTTTTCTTGTATTATTCCTTTTTTGTGGTAAATTTTCTGAGATGTTATATTTTGGAAAAAATTACATTGCTGTGATTTTTCAATGACATTTTATTGCTAAAAGAAATCTATCTTCAATTTTTTTTTTAATTTTAAAGTTGCCATTCTATCATATTTTTCTGGCTTACATGGGATTGTCAAAAGTCTTCCTGGCATTTCCACATTTATTTCTGTAGATGTAATATTTATTTTTCCCTCGGTCTCTATTTAATTTTATTTCTTGATAATGATTATTGTTAGCCTTATACTACTTTTAAATGTTATGCAATTTGGCTATGCTGTCCAATGTCTTTTTCTAGGTTTCTTTATGTTTCTTCTGTTCCATGTTTTTTGAGCATCTGAGATCTAAGCATTGATGGATTTTAACAAATTTGATAAGTTTATGATCATATATTTTAAATACATTCCTGTTTCATTTCCTGTCCTCTGAGCACTCCTGTAACTGCACATTATTGAAACTCTGTTCACTTTGTTTTTTAATGTATTTGTTACTGGGTCTCACTATATAGCTAGAACTCATAGTGATCCTCCAGTTTTCAGCACCCCCTTCCCAGTGCTGGGTTTACAGGCATGCACCAACACGCCCAGATTCAATCCCTGGCTCAGTGTTTCCCTCAGGCAAGCCTCGTGCAGCATGCAAGACTGGGGATTGAGCCCTGGTCCCTGAGCTTGCCAAAGCAGACACTTGGTCCACTGAGCTATCTCCCCAGCCCTTCTGTTCACTTTTTATTCTCTTGGTTCATCTGAATATTTCCTTGTGTTAGATATTTCTAAGTTTACTTTTACTCTGAAATTTCTAACCTGTTGGCACTCTCATATAGTACATTTTAACTTCAGAAAATATATTTGCTCATTTCAGAAGTTCTGCCATACTTCAGCAGGGAGAAAATATTTATAGGTAGTGTATTCATATGCTAAACTGTAGATTTCCCAGTGTCTGCCTAAGTAAATCTGATCATCATTTCTCCTAATTATGAACAATATGTTTCTGCTTCTCACATTATTTTTAATTTATCATATTTCTTAAATATCGGTGACATTTATAGCTTATTTGTATTAATGTAATCCTTTTGAGTGTTACATTTCATTTCATAAGAATAGATCAATTGTAAATCTCTGGAGTACTCTCTGAAGCCTTTTTTTATTATTTTCTGCTCAGATTCTCTTTGCCTTGACTTCTCCCAAATCCAAATTGTGTCTCTTCCTCGCAGGGACACCGCTGGGCTCCTGTTGTTTTCCTTTGCCTTTGCAGCAGCTTAGACACTCTCTCTAGTCAGAGAACTGAAGCTACTGTACTGATTTTCCATTATCTCCCCCTGTGCTCATCATCCTCGGCAGGCTGTTGACCAAGACCTAAATAATGCTGTTTCAGATACTACACATGTGGACCTTGAAGCTGTTCCTTCTGTGTTTATTTTATCTTGATATATTTATACCTCGAGTGAAAAGCCTAATATTAAAGAGAAATTTAATCCTTCACTTTTTCTAAATATTATGTTACCTTTATTCTGTAGTAGGGAACCCAGTTCTTCCTTAAAAAAATGGTGTTTTTCATGGTCCACCCATACTTCTATATCTCATGTATTTGATCAAATACAATTAAGTAGATATTTCAAGATGCTGAAACTTACTTTTACAGAAATATATGTCTGTGAGAAATTTTAGTTTCTCCACCTCTCAGTTGCCATCAGTACCATGCAATTTCCATTTGTATATATTTCTACTAAAACTTGTAATCTTGGAGACATGTATTAAAATGTGTATTCATTTTATAATTTTAACTATTTACTTATTTCTTACATGATGGGGTTGAATCTCTGTATATATTGACTTTGTTTCAAAAGTAAAAGGAGTTTTAGTGTTTTTAAATAGCATTAGAGGGCTGAGGAGATAGCTGGGCAGTCTAATCACCTGCCTGGCAAATGTAAGGAGCAGAGTTTGATCCCCAGTACTGTATGCCATGCCACTCTGCTGGCTACCCAAACCAGGTGTGGTGGCACACACCTGTAATTCCAGCACTGGGAAGGCTGATATATGAGGATCGCTATGAGTCTAAGCTGTGTAGCAAGACCCGGAACCAAATAAATAAGTAAAGATTTTTTAAAAATTAAATATCATTAAACAGAAATAGAAATAGAATAGCAATTCTATAAAAAACATATTTTTGCAATGAATATGTCAATATCTAAATGATGTTACTTCAAAAACGAGTGTGTTTATATTTTTAATTCACAACTGTTCTCTTTCCCAATACATGTATTTTTCTCAGTATGTTGGGAGCTCTCTTTATTTTACTCATATTTGTACTTTAATTTTTGATTTACTGAAGAAAACATTTATACAATGATGCCAAGTTTAAAAAAAAATACAGACATCACAGCTATAGAGAAAATGGAAGAGTCATACTATTTCCACTCCATGATTTCTACATAATATATGGTAGATAAGTATAGACATTGTAAATATCCTATAGAGTAGAAGATATTTGAGAAATGCATAGGTATTCCATTTTATCAATTGAAAGTTACGAGTAGGAGAAAAACAGTGGAACACCGCTAACATCAAACCACTGAGTGAAAAACTCTCCTAGGAAAACAGTTTCACAGTTACCTTTATAAATGTAACACATATTATTTCTAAATGGATTTTTTAAAAAAATCCATTCTCTTGTTTAGGGTTTGTATTACTGTGTATAATTAAAAGATTTCTTCATGTGCAGGTTTTCATTTTCATTACTTGTGGCCTTACTAGGCAAACTTGGAAGTGAAATGCATGCTTTGCAATCTTTTCAAATGATCTCTTGAAGAGAGATTATAGAAAGCAAATATCTCCAGTTTAATATATAATTCTAATTATCACAGAGCCATGTGCTGTACATAGCACAGCACATTCCAAATATTAAGTTTTTTTTTTTTAATTCTCAATGCATGTACCCCACGGTTGTAATCTGTTTTGTATCCGTGTTTGAATTTTGTTTATATTCCTTCTAACAAGGCACTTAATATCTCAGAATTTTTCCATGAGTGCCAAGAGAGACATCTTTTTATTATGACAAATGAATTACTTTTCATAAAGCCGATTTTTTTCAATATTTCTCTAGGTCACTCTTCAGATCCAGTGTGTATCTCACACAAGCACACAATGAAAAAAATAGGAAAAGATGCAGGACAGTGCTGGCCTAGTGCTAGAGAGACAGTTTTCTCAAGCTCTTTACAAAACTGTGCACAAATGTTTCTGAAACTGTTGAATCAGTATTTTACCAATTGGAACTGGAGTACGGCTCGGGTTCAGGGAATCTCCTCAGATCTTCTTGCCTTATGTTGACGAAATTTCTGACTCTAATATTATTGAATTTTCATTAGTCCTTTCTATTACTCAGGATGTATATTTGCCTTAATCAGTGATTTTTTACAAAATAAGTTATATTTTTACAGAAAATAATATTCCTGTAATGAAGATAGCAGAAATGGCAGAAATGATATCCAAAATTTCCTTCACTGAATAGCTGAACCATCTTACCTAATGAAGATATTTTATTGTTTAAAATGTTTGAAAGGATAAGAATAATGTGCAAAATGAGGCATTTTATAAAACAGTACATTTGAAAAGTCTTGACAAACTGTCATTTAAATGGATAAGTTGAGTTGCTCAGGGTTTCCAGTTAAATTTAAGATCATATTATTGCTATTATCTTGATTTTTACACTTGCTTTTCTCTCTATACAGCTAAACTGATGATAATTTTAACATTACTGAGCCCTAAATGATTTACATTATAATATACAAAAAGATACAATTTGACAAGGTGTGGGCTATGTTTACATGCTTGGAATTCTCATGACAGCCAAGACAATAAATATATCTGCAGTTTCTAAATTGTCTTCATTTTATTTGCAATCACATTTCTACCACTATCCATTGCTTTACATTTTCTGTGTCTTAGAAAAAAAGAATCACATCAAAGATGTTTCTAATTTTGTCTAATTGTGTCAGGCAGCACAACTATTTTCAGATTACTGCACGTCATCAGGTGTACCAATCACCCAATCATTTCATGGTATCCTATTGTATAAATATCCCGCCATTCATTTATCCTTTCATGTGATTTTGAACTTAAATGCTACTTCCGGTTTGGGATTATTGCAAATCAACATTCACGAGTGTGCATGCCTCAATGTATATAATAACATGCTTTCAGTAGGATATGTAATTAGGAGGGTAATGGCTAGGTCACATGGGAGACGGATGTTTAATTTTTGGACAATGCTGGGCTCTTTTTCAAAGTAATCTACAACCCCATATTCTAGCTCGCTCCATGTGCGAGCTCTCAGTGGTCTTCCTCACACTTGATATAGTTATTCTTTTTTACGATAGACTTTATATTAGGTGCGAAATAGTATTGCATAATGATCTTCATGTGTGTTTCTCTGCTGATTAATGATGTTAATTATCTTTTCATGTTCTTATTTATTACGCACCTTATTTAGAAAAGTATCTTTTCAAAAAGTTTACGATTTTTTCAACTAACAATTTTAGTTTGTCATGCTTTTTTCTTGTGTTGCATATTTTCTTAGTGAGATTTGAATGTTCCATATATAATGTGGACACCAATCTTTTATTTTGTATTTGTTTTGAAAATAATTTCTCACATTCCATGATTTGTTTTATTCTTGAAATAAAGCTTTGGGTAATATTTAGTGGTTCTTGTAAGCAGAAGAGTTTAAATTTTAATAAAGTCTAGTTTATAGTGTTACTCTCTTGAAGATAATTATTTTTATCTTTTCTCATTGCCTCTAGGCAAATGTGTATCACACAAATTTTAAAATGTGTGATTTGTTTTAGTTTTGTAATTTTACAATTTTGTATTACATGAAAAGTTGAAAAATTCATTTTTCTGTTAGTTTTGCCTATCGTGTAGATTGTGTACTGAATTTTAAGTATTTTGCATTTGTTTGCCAATGAATTCAACTCATTATACATATTGTACCCTCTCCAAAAAATATATTCACATATTCATTAAAAATCAGCTGAACAGACCTTTGAATTCTCACAGCTGTCCTGTGATCCATTGGTCTGTATTTTCATGTCAGTATGAATTTGTCCTAGTTATTGCTGCTGTACAGTAGACCTGAAATCCATTGGGATTTCCCATTGTCATTTGTCATTTTTCTCAATTTCTATACTTTATTTTCTTAAAATTTCCTTGTAAATTTTGTTATGCTTTACAAATAAATTTTTAAATGCTTCTTGCTAACATTTCAATGTGATTGCATTGAACATATTATCCAAGTGGGGAAATCAAAATGTTAATATAAAATTTCCTGATCCAGAAGGTATATTTACCAGTTTATTTCCATACATTTTGTCTAAGATAAATTTCGCATTTTTGTGTGTAAGTATTTTTAAAGGCTCAGAAGTTTTTTTTTATTTTTACTAGGTTATCTATTTGATATAGGGTCTCATACAAAGATCAAACTTATTGCGATGCTCCTACCTCTGCCTCCCCAGAGCTGGGACTACAGGTGTGCATCATCATGCTCAGTTTTGGGTCAGCATGGAATCTCTGAGTTCTGGATGTGACAAGGCATACAGTGCCAGGAGTTGAACCTGGGCCCTGGCACTTGCCAGGCAGGGACTTGGACTGCTGAGCTATCTCCTCAGCCCTTTTGTGTATAAGTTTTATACATTATTTTATCAGATGTGTAACCTTAATTATTTGAAAGTTTTCAGTGCTTTTGTGAATGGAAATTTTAAAATATATGATTGTCCTTTACTATTATATAGATGCTGAAGCAATCATTGTATTTTGGACTCATATCATGCCATTGACTAGAAGTTTATCAAATGTTTTCTTCTCAAAGAACTAATTCTTGGTTTTATTAATTTTTAAATTGCATTTCTGTTTTCCATTGCACTGCATCCTGCTTATGTATTTCCTTCCTTTGTTTGTTTTGTATTAAACACATTTTTTGTTTGTAGATCATTTTCTTGAGCCATTATTATTAAATAAGGTGTTTAGTGTCATAAAGATTTCTTTAAATACTTCTATTTTTTAACTATTTATTTATTTATTTATTATTTGCTACAGTGTCTCATTATGCAACTCAGACTCATAATTATCCTCCTGTGTCAGCTTCTCCAGCACTGAGATTACAGGCATGCACACTACACCCAGTTTCAGGGCCAACACAGCATGCCTGGGGTTCCAGGCCGGCATGGCATGCAGCATTCTGGATAGAACCTGGTCGTTACGCTTCCCAGGCAGGCACTTAGTCCACCAAGCAATCTCCCCTTTAAATACTTCTCTAAGGACATCATATTGAGTTTTTATGATTAGTTTTCTAGTTCAGAAGGCATAATTTTCATTTCCATTGAATTTAGACTTTTATGTTAATGTCTTCAAATATTTGGAGATTCTCTATATATTTATTTTGTATTTAGGAGAAAATATATTCAATTTTATTGTGACCCAAGTTCATATATTGTTTTATTTCTATCTTTAAATTTATATAAACTTATTAAGAGACAATATATTTTTTGTTTATTTATATTTTCTACTGTCTTCAGATAAAATGCATTTTTAACATTAGTTTTGTAAACAATTTTGACAATAACATCAAAGATTCTGTAGACATTTTATGTAATTATTTTCTGTTGGAAGAATGTTGAAATACATAACTACTGTAGTTAATGTACCTATTTAATCTTGAAGTTCTACTTATGTTTCATATTTGTAAATTTGCATTAAATGTTCAAGTGGATTATAATGTTTTCAGTAATATTTTTGTGTGAAATATATTCTGTCTAATTTAAATTCAGTCATACTGAACTTTCATAATTTGTTTTAGCATGAACTTTGTATTTTTATTTTTATTTATTTATTTTTGGTGGAACGAGGGATTGAATTCAGACCCTTGCGCTTGCCAGGCAAGTGCTTATTCTACTGAGTCATCTCCCAGGCCTCTGTACTTTTATTTTTGAAAATAATTTATTTCTGATCTCATATTGAAAATGTTCATCTGTATTTTGCATCATATAAAACAAATGCCACTTGGAAAAAAGAGATTCTCTGATTGGATTTTATTTAATCAATTTAAATTTCGATTTTAATACTCTTATTACTATTATCATTTAACTTGCCAGTTACTGTTTATAGAGATTTAAATAATTTTTTAAGAGCCAAATTCTCCATTGTTTTTTATTTTTCATGTTTTTATTTTATTTTATTTTATTTATTTTGTGAAACAGGGGATTGAAATCAGGCCCTTGCGCTTGCCAGGGAACTGCTTGTTCCACTGAGCCATCTCCCCAGCCCCTTTTTCATGTTTTTGATCCTTTCATACAGTTTCTTATTTCCACCACATAATATTTTTTTTATAAATTGCTGCACCACTGAAGACAAGATTTTAATGAACACATTGATTTGTGTATGTTTGAAAAGTATCTTTTACATTTATTTTCTGAAGAAATTTCTTTATATAATTCTAACTTATCATTTCACTTCAGTGCTTTGTTTTGTTTTTTGTTTTAGCATTTCCCATTCTCATTTGGACTTTTCTAAACAAAAGTTTGTTTCCATCCTCCTCTTTATGAAAAGCATAGCTTTTATCCATGTATCCATTTAAAGTTTAATTGTATCATAGATTTTGAAAAAAACTGATTACATTGCATATAGAAGTGCTTCATCCTAGGTTTCTTCACTGATTTGCTTATATATTCAGGTTTGTACCTTTCATGAAGCTAGAAATTATTCATCCAAAAATTACTCTCAGTTAAATCACTTAAAGCTGTCCTATTACCAGGGATGTTCTTTTCTTTCTTTAGTTTCTTTTAAGGAAGTCAATAAAAGAATGCAGCTGTACAAGTATATCTTTTACAAATAAGAACTGAGTGGTTGAATTGACATTGGCCCAAGCACTGCTCAAGATAGTTATGTAAACAAGTACACTGGACAAGTGACACTCAGGGTAAAACATTAAGTGGTTAAAAAGAATGTGTTATGATGGGGCTGGGGATGTAAATCAAGATGAAGCATGTTTGTTTAGTATGCACAAGGCCTAGGTTTGATCCTCAGCACCACACATTACCTGTGCCTTCAAATTCATTAAAATTATGGAAATCAGTGTGGTGACACCTTAAAAAACTAGGACTGGAAATTTCATTCAAACCAGCTATCCCCCTACTGGGAATTTTCCT
>NDGN011526011.1:7993-22414 GCA_002564285.1 Tympanoctomys barrerae
GAAGGAAGGAAGGAAGGAAGGAAGGAAGGAAGGAAGGAAGGAAGGAAGGAAGGAAGATGGACGGGTAGATGGGTGGATGGGTGGATGGATGGATGAATAAGTTGATGCATGGATGGATGGGTGGGTGGGTGGGTGGGTGGATGATGGGTGGGTGGATGGATGGATGGGTGGATGATGGGTGGGTGGATGGATGGATGGGTGGATTGGTGGATAGATGGATTGGTAGATGGGTGGATGGATGGGTAGATAGATGATGGGTAGGTAGATTATGGATGGGTGGATGGATGATGGATGGATAGGTGGATGGATGAATGGGTAGATGGGTGGATGGATGGGTGGGTGGATGGATGGTGATAGGTTAGAGGGTGGGGGAACTTTCCACCCCCTGCCAACCCAAATCACTCCCTACTGCAAGACCCTTCCTAACACTCTTTCCAGCGAGTGTGCTGAGTGAAGCCCTTCGTCCAAACAAACTTCTCAGGCCCGCATTCTCACTCCTCTCCCGCAACACACTCCGCACACTCGCCAAGTAGAGGATTCTCAAATTCCTTTCAGACACACATGCCTGCTCTCCAGCTCAGCGCTCAGGTGAAGGCACCCCTTGAGTCTTATCCCACCTGACTTTGTTGCAGCCTCTGTCTAGATGTTCCCTCTAAGCCACATGTGGTCATGGGTGAGACTTTTCAGAGGTGGCTGAAACTAGGGCATCTGATGCTAGAATAAAGGGTGTGATGCTGGGGTTGACTCACAGTGCAATGCCAGGATTGAGGTGTGAGCACTATCCGCCCTTAGAGTGAGCAGCCTGGCTATGATATGAGACAGAAGGCAGCTTGGTCCTCACCTGGGGCTCGTCACTTGGTGCTTGCTGCTTCCTGCGTGCATGCTTTTGTCGCCTTCTGCAGCCACAAGCTGCTTCTCCTCTCTGATGTCCCTCTGCCACACCGCTCTGCCTTGGAGCCAGCTGATTATGGAATGAACCACCAAAAACCATGAGCCAAAATTATCCTCTCCTCCTTTAACTTTAGGCATGAGGTATTTTATCTCAGCAAGGAGAACAAGCAAGACTGACCTCCTACCTTGAGTTGGAAGTTCTTCCCACCTTGGGCCCAAGCCTTGCATCCCTGATGAAGCCCGTGGGGATCTTCCCTGTCACCACAGCCTCTGAGCCTGGCTCATCCCCACCTGGCTCTGCTGTGGGCCCCCATCCCTCCCCGCCTGCCCATGACACAGGGAGAAATGGGAGCTGTTTCGGCTTCCCACTGGGCAGGCGAGGCTGACACCTATGGAGTGTGATTTTTGTGAAGATTCCACCCTCACCACTCCAGTTTATGTGAAAAGAAAAATCTTTTTCCTGTATACAAGCTGCTTATTGCTTTGCTTAGGATATTTAATGTTCAAATAAAATAACATGCAAAACTCCACTATATTGGAAGCAGAGTAACTGGGAAAGCATTTAGCACCAGTAGCTCTCAGCAGTTCTCTCACAGTTGGTCATTTTACTAGGTGGGCATCAGATGACTCTAAGGGGATCCCAATCTCAAGAGCCATGTGACCCTGAGCAATGTCTGGATTTAGAATTGAGGGTTGGACATCTTTTCTGCAAAGTGCCCCAATCTGAAATCTCCTTTTTAGGGGCTATTAACCTCCAGTAAAAATCCCCACACTGCAACGAAGATAAAAGCTCATTTATCTACACAAATAGATTAAATCTACCAAAACTTTCTTACAGAATCTCTATAGATTTTTTGAACTCTTTAATGTTTAAAACATTTTGCCTAATTTCAAAGCTGCAGGATAGTTGCAAGAATAAGTGCAGAAGCCACCTCAGCTTACAAAACTGTTTTATGATTGAGAACAGCTGCATTTGTGCTTGTGTAGGGAGATGGCTATGGTTGTGTTTGTGTAGGGAGATGGCTGCATTTGTGCTTGTGTAGGGAGATGGCTGTGGTTGTGTTTGTGTAGGGAGATGGCTGTGGTTGTGTTTGTTACCAGACAAGGAGCTTGTGAATGGAAGCAAAATTTTGTCAAGTGCTTTTGCTTGTAAACAAATTGTAATCAGAAATGTTCATGGGGGGCTGGGAGAATAGTTCAGTGGCACAAATGCCTGCCTGGCAAGTACAAGGTCCTGAGTTCAGTCCTTTTTCCCAAAAAAGGAAAATGTTCATGAGCCGAGGTACTAGTGCACAAAGCATCCACAGCAAAGCTCCACCCAGAGTGCCCAAAGCTCGCTGGACCCGGCTTGTGTACACTAACACAGATTCCTGTGGGTTGGAAGGGTGCAGTATGCTGACGTCAGATATGGCGACACTGGGATATGTGTTCCCTATGGGCCCTTCCAGGTCATCCTAAAAAGACCATTTCATCAGCTTTTCCACAAGCTTTGAAACTTCACTTGGGCCTCTAAAGGACACTTCACCACTCTCCTAGATTTGTCTGTGATGCAAGTGGCCCGTGGGGGCGGCCCACTCATGGCCTATTTCGGAACATCAACCTTTTAGAGCAAGCTTGAGTCAGCGACGGCACCGGCTTTAGGAAGCAGAAACAGTGCTTCTGCTGGGAACAGAGAAAAGAAACTCCTCCGTGGGCCAGGGACGAGACTCAAAGCAATGTCTAAGTAATAGTTCCATTTTCCTGAAGCTTCTTAATCTTCCAGTTTTTTTCCTGAAGCAAAATGAAACTTGTCAGCTTTTGTAAAACTGCACAATAAGCAAGATGCGAGATACCGCCTTTCTTTTTTCTCCTCTTTTCTGAACATGGAGATGGGAACAGTGAAAAAAAACCCAAAAAACCCTGAAACAGAATGACAGAATTTGCTCTCCAAAACATTCTTCCCTTGAATGTTTCTTCAGAGCTTATCTCCTGCCTAGGGCAGTGGGAGTCCAGCTCCCCTGAACCTAGCGTTCTGATAACTCCTTGTTTCAGGCAATAAAGCTGCTCCCTAGTACGACTCCTGTAGCTGTAGGAAGGCCAAGCATGGTAGCCGTTAGTAGGAGTCCTGAAGCAATAATCTGGGAGTAATAAATTCACTTACGAGCCTAAAACAAGGGAGCAAGAGCAAGTGTCCTATTTAGCCAACTAGTTCATCTAGCTGAGCAAACATTGCCATGGACATACAGTGACAGTGCAGGGACTCGAGCCGGCAGGGGCTCAGTGTGCAGCTGGGCCAGAGTCGGTGACGCAGGGATGTGCGCCAGCTTCCTGGGGCTTTCTCGCAGCTTTCAATTGGGCATGGAGCACTGGGGCCAGAGGAGGCCTCCCTAGTTCCAGATTAGTTCATTTCTATTTGTTTAGCTTTCCTCTTACACAAGAAAGCATTGGGAGGATTTTGGAAAGCCATATCAAGCTTCCTGAGCTGCAATAGAAAGGTCAAGACTCTAGATGTACGAGGCTCTCAGTAGCCAGGTGTGTGACCCCAGGCCCCAGAGCTGGGGAGGCCATCCCAGCTAAATCTCTTTGCAAAGTTCAGGTGCAAGGAGGGGTTGAAGGTCACAGGGCAAGGTTAGAGTGTGGGCAATTCTCATGGTCTTTTCTGAGTCCCAAGTTTGAGGGTGTTTTGTAAACCTACTGTTAGATTTTTTAAATTCTCAACTGTGTTCTCAGCACTCTAAATATCCCATGGCTTTTCAGAAAGTTATCCTTCAAAAGCCACTTACATGGGGAGAAAGTTTGCTTCCAGGTTAGGGACAGGCAAGCCTCCTCCATTTCAAGCATCAGGAGCTATATGCTGAGTCAAGGACCAAGAGCGATGGATTTAATCTTCAATTACTGTTTGAAAACCCAATAGCATTAGCCTGGGAGAAGCTGTGTGTGTAGAGACTATGTAGTTGGGGGACATGCCAGAGAAAGCCCAAGGTTGGGGCACCCAGGGGCGAGAGGTGATGCGGAGGGTCCGTGTGCTCCTTCCAGGCTGGTGGCGGGGCAGTGTCGTGAAGTGCCTCAGTAGGAATAAGGTGGAGAAAAGTGAGAATTCTCTAACAGGAAACTCCTTAAGCTCCAGACATATGTGAGAGGGCATTGTGGAAGTGTGAAGACTGGGAATTGAGGCTGAGGGCGCTGGGAGCAGCTACCCGTACACTTGGAAACTGAATGGAGAAAGCTAACCGTATGAGTCACCTTGACTAGCCTGCCACGTGGAATACGCCACCCTAGTGACTCTGCAGGGCTCCAGGCAACAGCGGGAAGCTGGAGAGCACGCAGAGCCTCCCCGAGCCACTGCCTAGCAGCTGCAGGAAGCACTCAGTTGCAAGCTACCAAGGGTCACATATTCGAAACCCCGCTCTGTCCCTGTGGCCGGCTAGGGCTGTAGCTTCACACACATCCGAGTTCCCTCTCTGTGGCTACCACCCCAGCAAGCTTCCTGAGGTCCCAGCTACCTCCTGTCGTAACTCCCGCCCTCTGCCCTCAGGACCAAACTTTGCCTCTTTCACAATGTAGGTGAGATCTTCCTGTCAAAAGGACAGCTAAGATCTCAATTGGTGCCCAGATCTTCATCTTACAAAGTTTTTCAGAAAATATGTAGGGCTTCATACAGATTCAAAAGGTGCTTTTTCCACCCCTTTGCATAAAATGTGTACAGAAAAGCCGCCGCTCCCCAGAGACTGTCCCACAGGAAGCCACGTGCACCTGAGGAGTTGGAATGGAAAGCGAGGCTGGCTGCAGAAGCCTTGCTCTTCCCAGGAACCCGGGCTCTGTGATCATATCCTGCTTCCCACCCCAGGAGAGGAGCAGGGGGTGGAAGGGTCAGGAGGAAGAAAGCTCATCAAAGAAGACCATCAGCTGAAAATTGGAAAAAGAGTGGACCCGTGCCATTGTTTCCACTGAAGCCATGTCGTGAGAACGGCTCCTATGGTCCCACTTCCTGTCTGCTCGTCTCTTCTCGTGAGAATGCACTCAGACTGTGGGCCTGTCCAGCCTCACCAGCTGGGGCTGAGGCGCAGGGAGACAGCTGGACAGACAAAGGATGCGAAGGCTGGCCTTCCGCTCCACGCCAGTCCAGCTAAAGGGCACGTTACGGGAAAGCATAAAAAGTGGGAATGGCAATGCACTCTGCTAACTTGGGTTGAACATCGCTGATCTGAGAATCCAACCGAAAACCTCCGAGATCCAGGGCTCTAGCCCCAAGTATTTTAGACAAGGGCTATGTAACCTGCCTCACGTTAGAAGCTCCATGTGGTCTGATACCTAGCCCCAGTGGGTCATCTTAAAGCAAGCGAACAATTACATGTTACATCTCTGCCCAGAAAACACATGTTGGCTTTTGGGTCGCCTGGAGAGCAGGCTGCCTGGCCTGGGAAGCGCGGGAGAGACAAGCAGTTCCTACCTGTCAGGAAGTAAGCGCAGCTCTGTCTTTTTTTCTTTTTTTTAGGATCTGTCCCTTTTTTCACTAGGACTACAGAAAATAGGACACAACTGGATCATCTGTCTAAGGCCCAAAAACAGGTCAAAAGGTCCATGCAGCAATATTTTCACAGCTAGTGAGACACTCGATTTCCCGCTGACAACGTGGGGGGTGAGGGACATCTGGATTTCCCTGTTTCCTCTCAAATTCAGATAAACAGATGACTGGTAAATTAGATTAGACAGGTAGAGCAGATGATAGAACTGAAAGGACAACAGATGACAGGGGTCAGCATGACAGGCACAGATATGGTAGACAAGCAGGGGGATAGATGACGTAGGTGAAAAGCTGGATGGACAGACTGACACAGGACAGAAAAGAGGAAAGACGAAGAAAGAGAAATGACCGGAGGTCCATTGTATTTTTTGTTAGTTGACTTATATTTTGATTTTGTTTATACCTGGGCTAGAAATAAGCGTAAACTATTAGAAACAGCGAGGCTCCCCTGAGCCTGGGGCTGGGGAACTCCGGGCCTGGAGCCGCCCAGCTCTCCTCCTCAGCTGTCTAAGATTCCTCATCAGGATGCGAGGCAGTGCTGGAGCGAGGGCCCTCTCGGGCATAGCTGAGTGGCATCCTCAGGAGAGGCCCAGGGGCAGCGCAAGCTCTATGGAAAGGTCACTTTTTGTGATGGAATCAGTGTCCAGCTGCCAAGGTCTCCCTGGCCCACACATGGGTTGACCTAAAAACAACCAGGCTGGGCCAGACTGCTTCCCAGCTGCGGTCAGGGGGCAAGGACTTTGTAAACTAGAAAGAAGCGAAAGGGTGTCTTCCTGTTTCACTCCACCAGTCCCAGATGGTGGAGGACTCCCCACATAGATGCTCCACATGTCACATCCAGCGTGACCAAGATGACCCCAAAGAGGGAAAACAAGAGACTCCCAGCTACAGTGGAAGGGACAGGAAATGGCCCCCTGGCCAGGCCTGTTTCCCTGTCCCCAGGTACCCAGGCTGGTTCTTGGGCACGGCCTTGAGCTGTTCTGTTCTCAGTGCAGGCCTCTGGCGCTCTGTAGGGTGAAGCGGCTCTCAGTGCCGGAGCAGCCCAGGCCTGCCACTGCTCCTTTGGTGCTTGATGGAAGATGCGGCTTCCATCAAGATCAACCAGGAAGACTCCAAACTCCAGGCTCCCACAGCCTCCCGGGGCCCAGCGCTCGAGCCCAGTAGGCACCCCTGCCCCAGACAGACCTGCTCACAGCACAGCCTCCACCCCAGTGCGGACCCCAGGGCCCTCCCTCCCCACACAGCACCTTCATGGGTCATGTTAGTCTCAGCCATGGGCAAAACCTCTGAAAACCAGGAACTCGCCAGCTGTTTCTACAAAATCTCTGACCTTCATCCCATTCTGCTGGGCCTCTCATGGGTGTTATATTAAAAATGAAATTAAGTTTTATAAGAACAGCTATTATATTGCCAATTTTCACTGCAGCAGCACAGACACATAACCAGGACTTGATCGCATATGGTATTTTTGTTCTTTGTATAACATTTGGGAATCGAGCACTTGGTCCACACTATAACCTCCATTATAAAACTTTCCTGTTAATAAATTAGATTAAACTTAGATCATTTCAACTTGTAGCACTTTTCCCAGAAGCATAGCAGCCGTGAGTTCCAGGAAAGGGGTTTCGGTCAGAGCCCTGGGTTCCAGCCCGCTCTCGGCTACTTCCCGGCCGGGTTTCCGGGAGCTCTCACCACTTCCTCTGGTGCGCACAGCGACAAATCCTAACTCTTTCACCTGTTGGTCGTAGTGATGAACCGCGGAATAGGTACAGAAGCGCTGCAAGAATGCTTTACAAAGGCCAGCGCGAAAGACAGCCCCTTCCCGAAGCAGCTGTGAATGACCAAGTCTGCCGAGCCTCTCACGGTTCCATTCAATCTTGCTTGCTCCCATTTCCTAAATGGAAACTCACACAGAAGTTGGTAGAAAGCGGGTGTTGTGTCAGTCCGCTGGTGCTGCGGTCGAGGCCGCTCCAGATCCTCTTCCCTGGAAGCCAAGGCCAAGTGGAGAGGGCGGAGGCCCCCAACCCCCCGCCCCGTGGTCTTCTTCGTTCTATGCCCTTGGGCTATGTGCGCTGAGGGTCCTGTCACTATAATGAAATACTTAAGACAATTAACTTATGAACACTAAAGGTGTATTTTGGCTCACAGTCGAAAGGTTCTGATCCTGACAGGGCAGCTCTGTCGTGAGCTACCGGCAAGGTCAAAGCGTGGACTGGGCTGAAACTCCGCGCCAGAAGCCAGGGAGCCGAGAGGAGGGCGGGCTGGGCTCCTGAGTGCCCCGTGGAGACATCCTCCGCGGACCTAGGGCCCCGCCATCCCCGCCCCTGAAGCCTGCACACTGGACACCAAGGCTTCTACACCCATGCTGGGCCTCGAGGGGCACTGGTCCCCCCACTGTGCGCGCTGCCTCCTCCCCTCCTACAGCCAGGACAGCCATCCTGCTGCACAAGGACCCGGCACAGGGCCCTGCTTCAACTTACTGCCTCGAAGAGCTCACAGCCAAATGCAGTCACATTCCGGGGAACCAGGAGAGCACCGAGCAGACAGCCAGGGAGGACGCGGCAGAGCCGCTGCAGGGAGAACCGTCACTCAGCCATGTCCCCTCGCTCTTTGATTCGCATGGCCACCTGAGGACGATGCCCAGCGCACCCAAGGCTTGCAGTGGCCCCATTTTCCTCCCCCAGCTGGGCTATGGCCACCACAACCCTGCAGCTTTGTCTTACAGGGAAGCGCAGCGCAGCCCAACTACAGGGTCCCGCACACCGGAGCCTCTGCCTGCCTCTGGCTCCACCGGGCCCCTCCGGAGTCCATAGCTCCGGGGATTTCTTCCCTCCAGAGCCTTTTAGAACTTGGCTGACTCAGAAAAGGAAACCTGGCTTTCTGGGCACTCCTCACAAAGGGTCTCTAGAGAGCTCAAGAAAGCATTCTCTGTCATTCCCAGCACCCAAAGCCACTCTCAGTAGTGAAATAAAACTAGTGAGAAGAAACCAGAATTTTACCAAGACCGGGCCCCCAAATCACCATTTTCCTGCATGATAACTGGATAGGAATATTCTAACATGCATGCTTATACAAGGTAATCGAAATACATAGTGAGAAAAAAAAACATAGTGAGTGTTTACATCTTTAAAATGTACTGGAGTAAAAGACACTGCCATGAACCCCCCCCAGACTCCCCCCTGGTGCTTGGAGCACCCCGATCCCATCCATCTTGCATGTCTTGGTGCGGTGCTGCTGTTCTCTTTCCTGAGTGTCTGTGAGGTGCAATAAAAATCTGTGCCACGCGGCTCGCAGCGGCAGGGCAGGCTCACAGAGTGACCTGCTGCATCCTCACCCCTGGCTCCCAGGCTCAGCACCCCAGGATCTGGCTCCCCCACAAGGCCAAAATGATCATGCAAGGTAAACATTTGGCATCAACTCGGGACATGCAGGCGGACGCAGAAACTCCAAGACACCCAGGCAAGAGGACAATGCGGTAAGCTCAGCACAAGCAGAGGCGAGCGTTTCAGAGAGCTCAGCGGCCGCGTGGCTCCCACAGCAATCATTTTTTAAAAATATAAATACTTGCTGCATTGTCAGTCATACCTCATGTCCAGTGTCCTCCAGCAAAGGGGCTGTCACCTGCTGTCTATGATGTGGCACACAGTCTCTTCTTAAACAGTGATCACTCCTTCCCTCTAAGCTAAAACCTTCAAAAGCATTTTCATACTCAACACCATGATTTCGATGCTCTTACTGCTCAGGGGAGCGAGCTGGCCTGGCGTGCACGGGGACCTGGGCGTCGCCCTCAGAACTGAGGAATAATCTTAATGATCCTCTCCACTCACCATGTTCTTGTTTTTTATAATGAAGAAACTGCATCCTAAAGGAAAAACACATAACTGAATTTTATCAAGACATAAAACTATTGTTTAAAAAGATACCACCTGGAAAATAAGAAAGAGCTGACACAATGAAAAGGATGTTTGCAAACCATGTACCTGAATGTGTAGACTCAACAGCAAAACAACATCAACCCAACCTAAAACTAGAAAAAAATATGAAGAGAAATTTCTCCAAAGAAGATGCAGAGAGCTGGGGAGATGGCTCAGTGGAATAAGCGCTTCTCTGTCAAGCGCAAGGGCCTGAGTTCGATCCCCAGTTCCACAAAGAAAGAAAGAAAGAAAGAAAGAAAGAAAGAAAGAAAGAAAGAAAGAAAGAAAGGAAAGCTTGCCCAGAAGTTTCTCAAAAAGATGTAGAACTACAACATAATCCAGACACTCCACTTATTCAAAAGATAGCTTGGAAGTTCCTCTGAAAATAAAGATTGATGTAATCCAAAACTTCCATTCCTAGGTAGATACATGTCTAGGAAATGAGCTCAGACAGCCTCAGGAAAGCTCACCTTGCCTGATTCGTCATAGCCAAAAAGTGAAGCAATCAAGCGTTCCTCAAAGGATGAGTGTGCTAGTGTGCTAAACCATACAATGAAATATTATTTGCCCATGACAAAGGAGTGTGGCTAAGAGCTACAGCATTTACCCCATCCCCAATAACATTTTCAGGCCTTGAAAGTATTATGTAAGTGGAAGAAGGCAGGCACAAGGGCCTTCCTGTGAGATTCCACTCCCATGAAGTATCTCCATTCGCACATCTGTGGGAAAGAAAGCTGCTTAATGGTTGTTAAAGCTGGCAGCGGGTGTGAGAATGGTGGGTGACTGAAGAGGAACAGGGGCTTGGGAAGGTTGCACGTTGGTTTCTAAGATCTATGGGCGATGACTGCGCAGCACTGAACGTACTAAGGACGTTTCATTGCGCACTGTGCGTAGGCGGGCGCAGGGCCTGGAAATGCGTCTCAAGAAAGCTGCTATTAGAGAGAAGGAAAGTGGTGCCTACCACGCCCAGTGCAATCTTAATCCTCCATTTACTAGGTCACTGCAGCTATTTACACGGGCTTTAAGAAATGGTGACTGTATCTACCTTAGTCCCACCCATGAGAGAAAATGACTGTTAATGCTTTTGTAAATTCCACTGGAAGCATGACACGCCTTGAGGAAATCTGGAGCGGGAACTATCTGAGAAAGCAGGTCAGATATCAAGTGTGATTCGAGGGTCCACCCCATTCCTGCTGGGAGGGTGCTGGCTGAGGGCACACCCCAAGGGAAGGTTCCCAGGGAACTCGGGAGCGGCTGCCTGCTGGACACGCACCCTGGGGGACGCGATGTCCGTGCAGGTGAGGAGAAGCCTGTGGCGTTGTGCATCGTGTCCCCTGGCCCCCCAGCCGTGCTATGACGCTGAATGGATAAGCAGATGAAGGCAGACATGTTTCCTCTACCCCAGTCTCCCTCGTGTTTATTCTGAACACAGCACACAGGTTTGCTGTGGATCAAGGATGAACTTTGTTCTGCTGGGTGGTAGAATTTCCTGTCCTCCTCCTACACGCAATAGGTATGTCCATCAAAAGCAAGAGATATTTGTTCCTGTAGGTGGAACATCCTCTATTCAAAATGCTTGGGATCAGAAGTGATGTGGCCTGTTTTTGTTTTTGTTTTTGTTTTGTTTTTTTCTGGGTTTTGAGATATTTGCATCTATGCCTCGTATCATAGGCTTCCTCAGGGATCGGATGCAAGTCTGATCATGAAATGTGTTAGGCTTCGTGGAGCCCTTGTACGTGCAGGCTGAAGGTCAGCTAATACAGCACTTTAGGTATGTACAGTTCATAGCACAAAGCCCACTCACTTGCGCGCGGTGTTGGTGCCATAGCCTTTCAGACATTGAGATTTCAGATGGTGGGTTTGGAGGTTGGACATGCCGGCCTGTAAGTACATGGGAGGTGTTCACTCCGGGCCACTATGTCGAGGATGTAAGAAACGCGACCTCAGGGCTCCATCGAAGCCTCTGCTCAGAAGTGACAGGAGCCACCTGTACCCACTTCAGGTCTCCCCAAGAGAGGGAGAAGCTGAGGTGGTCAGCACCCACCAGAAGCTGGACAGCGTGGCTTCCCCAGGCTTGTCCTGCCCGGACACTCTCTTGGCCCCCAACCCTGGTCCAGCAGAGCCACTGCTGCTCCCTCTCTCTCCCTGATGCTACCCCTCATGTCTGGGCTCTGGCCACGGCCATGCAGCCCACATGCACCATCACTCCATGACACATGCCTCTCCAGGGCTAACCGGGCGCCCTGTGAATGCTGAGGCTCTGCTCTTTCCAGTCAACCCCAGTCTACTGCCCCCTCAGAGCAGGGAAGTGGGGCAGAGTCTCTGAGAAGGGGACTCCGTGACAAGGCCCCCTCTGCCTTCCATGATCCACCCTATCAGTCTTCTGCCAAATTCCGGTTTCTGAAATTCAGACACCAAGACTTGTTTATTACCTGTGGAGAATGTCTTCTCGTCCCCTCCCTGAGGAGAAGCAGGCAGAGCCGACCAGGCGCCAAAGCAGGGACTGGGCAGTAACAAAAGGCACCGAGGAAGGCACTCAGTGGCGTGCTATAATCCTAAAGGTTCTATCATAGAGCCTCACAAAAGCTAAGATGCACTGGGAGATCCAGTGCAGGGAAACGAAGTTAGATGGTGAGGAGCTGGGTCCTGCTGTACAAGGTGAGTCTTCAGTTGCTTGAGGAAAAACTCAAAATGGAAGAAGGTTGGTTTGTGGCACTCAGAATGGAGTAGGAAGACTGTTGCTAACCCTACTGTGTCCACAGCTGAATCTTTAACTGACCTCAGACACACCCTTCCATTGATAAGAGTTGACCTTTAAAACCTTCTCAACCTTTGCTGATCTTCAGTACAACTGACTCACTCCCCTAAGCCTCTCAGAGACTGAGATTACCCCAACCCCTTCTGACCAGAGGGCTTCATCTGGCATGTGCTAATGGTAATTTCTGATCCGCCAGGGGTCAACTCCCAGCCTCCTAGGGGTTTGAAGCGGTTACTAGAGCCCCCATTTCGTAAAACTTCAGAGGACACTTTCAAGTTTGCTTGAATCTGTTTTCCCAGATTATAATCCTAACTCACCTCAAGTAAGTATGGTTTTCTTTGTCCTTAATTAAGTTGATTTCATTCGAGGTCAACAGGTCACAACCCCCCACACCTAGCTCCAGGTTGCTACCCAGTTACTCACCTGCTATTTCTGATTATTTAAGATTATTTTCATGGGTCATGCCAAAGATGAGATGATGGAGAGAGGGGAGGTCAGGGCCAGCCCAAGGTGGAAATGAGGGTATTCCAAGCATTCCCTGCCCTTTGTACAGTGCCAGGGGGACGCCCCAAGTAACTGCAGGATTCAACTACAGGCCATGCTCAGAGGCCTCACCTGCTGGCACCTGAGGATAGAAGGGCACTTAAACCCCTGTCGTGTTCTAGTAAACAGGCTACACCACCTGTGTCCGGCCTAAGCAGGAGAGGAACTCCTGGGAAGGCTGCGGCCAATCCGTGAGGTCTCCGTGTGCCCCAGCTGCCAGAGAGGCAAGAACTTGGGAGCAAGTTGCAGGTAGAATTTATTCAAATCAGAAATTTCTCAACAAAGAGTCCGTTCCAGCCCCACCTAACAGGGTCCGGGCGGAGACCCCCAGTCAGGCAGAGTTCAGTCCAGGAGTCTTCAGAGTCCCAGCCAACTAGGAAGAGAGTGACCCTAGGTTCCTGATCAGGCCTGGCTGTCATTGAAGAACTAGACAAATATGAGGCCAAGAAGCCGAGGGATCCATCTTCCAGAATAGATTTATGCTCTTTAAAAATACTCTTTCTCTTTATTTAAAAAAAATCATTTTGTTTACTTGTTCATGTGCATCTTAAAATCCACGCATGGTTCAAAGTCCACAAAACAAGCACTCATTCATTACACACCAGCCAAGCCTCGGCTGGGAGGCTCCTGGCCAGACAGAGCTCCCTCTTGGGGCGGGAAGACACAGGCAGTCCTTTCAGCTGTCTCTTCACGACCTGGCCTTTGTCCCGAACAAAGAAAAAACAAATGCCCATGAGCGCTGGCTGCACAGGATGGACGTGATTGACAACTTGACCAGGCAATTCTATCTCAGCAACTATAAGTGGATTTAATACAAGCAGACTTGCAAATCATCCATTTTCTGGCAGCAAATCACATACTCTGAGGTTATGTTTAATTACAAAAATAGCCTTCTCTGGGGAGTTCTGTTGGCACCAGGGCAGCTTTCAAGTCTACCAAATTCAAGGGCTGAGAACAAAGCTTCAGCTGCTACGGCCAGTGGTCCCAGCCCCTTGGCCTCTTCAAGGGCCAGGGGCATCTCTGCTGTTGTCCTGAAACCTAAGTGCATACTTCCTGCACAAGCTTGCTCCTACAAGGAGGCATGTTTATCTGAAGTCTCTAGATGTAGCTAATCTTAACCCGACGAGGAATCTCAGTGTAGATCAGCGTTCCATAGCAGCTTCTCTCTCCCTCCTCCTTCTCCTGGGATACTTGCCTCCCTTTGCTCCATGTCAGGCCCAGGGGTCATAGACACCAAAGTGAACCTGCCCTTTGTTTTTCTTTGGGGTGGGGACTTATTCATATCCATTATTTCCAAAGCAGATAAGCGGAGGCCATAACAAGCACACCAGGCAGCAGCTAACCAGGTAAGGTCAGTGCCTGACAGCTGTAGGCTTAACCAACTATGGATTTAACATGTGAAAGAAAAATTTGTATCTATAGTGAACATGCCCAGACCTTTTTCTTGTCATTATTCCCTTAAGACACAACTGCCAGCCATTCCTTAGCACTTATTTCACACTGAGTTTTAAGTGAAATTTAGAGTCACGGAAGATTGCAAGGGTCGTACACGTAGGCCGAGACACAGCGAACTGAAGACCTCGGGCTGTGGCCCCTGGGTCCTGGAATGTGACATGAGCCCCAAACTCTCCACCCGCCAACGCAGGCTTTCCTCACCCAGGACCCCCAGCCTAGGGGCTCGGGACAACAGAAACCAGAAACCTGTGTCAAGCCTCCCGAGAAAACCAGTTCCACTGCTGGCTGGAGGGAAAAAAGAAAGAAAGAAAGAAAGAAAAAGAAAGAAAGAAAGAAAGAAAGAAAGAAAGAAAGAA
>NDGN011526013.1:2993-17513 GCA_002564285.1 Tympanoctomys barrerae
GGGGGGGGGGGGGGGGGGGGGGGGGGGGGGGGGGGGGGGGGGGGGGGGGGGGGGGGAGAGGCCGGAAGAACCATGCCCATCACCGCCCTACGGAGCAGAGCTGTGCCCCAGCTCACGGCCTTGGGTCACCATCCCCAGCCCCCTCCTCGCTGCCCACGTGAGCGGGCAGGATGGCAGCCCGGGGCTCACCCGCCTGTGTGGACTTCCTCCGCGCCTTCTTGATGTCCTCTTCTGTCTTGTTGCTCAGCTTGATCTCCAGCTGCTGGGTCTTCATCTCCAGGTCTCTCTGCCGCTCGGTGAGGGCTTTCCGGGCCTGCGGGCCAAAGACAGGGCGAGAATCTGCTCAGAAAGCTGAAGGCATGTGGTCCGGCCCACCTCAGGGCCGCATGGTCCGGCCTCCCTTATCTTGAGAGGAGTTTTTAATCTATGCGTGGGTGTGGACACCGGCACCATGGGTCCGAGGGCCACCACTCGTTTGTGATGCTGCAGAGGCTGCTCTGTCTCTTCCTGCTTGAATGTGACCTAAACCAGTCCCTCAGGCCGTGTTTTCATCGGGAACACATGGACCCGAATTGGGGACAGTGGAGGCACTGCCTCCAGGATTGGAAGGGACCACCGAAGCCATCCCCGCAGTGCATGGCAGGCTGGCCACACCAGCCGCTCCCTTCCTTAGCCTAAAGCCTCAGGCTCCCCTGGCAGTGCCCTCCGTCCTCCTGCTGGGCTTCCAGGGGTTCGCCTCCACCAGCCACCTCCTCCAGCTCCACAGCCATGTGGTGCAGGCTGCCAGCTGGGTCTCAGATGGCTCCTCCTGTTCTCTGGGGCCTGGGGCCAGCTCCTGGACAGAGCCTTCTTCCTCACTAAGCTACCCGCCGGCCAGCCAGTGTCCTTCCCAGTTCTGACCCCTGCAGGGAGAGATGCTGCTACGCACATGGAAGGGGGCGACTTGGTCTTCAGGGAATCTGCAGGTGAAGCCCTGGCGCAGCAGCACACTGGGCTCTGTGGCCACAGAGAAAAGGGCTGCTGGTCTCAGGTGTTCCCAGAGGGGCTGCTGCACCCGATTCTTTCCTTGCTTCCATTGGCTCTCAGGCCACAGGAAGAGGCTCCTACCTGTCCCATGGAGGGGTGGGAGTTCTCAGGTAGGGGCTAGAGACTCGGATCTCCTCCCGCCTTCCACCACACAAGGCTCCTCCACAGTCTCAGCACACACCTTCTTCGGTGGAAGCTGCCAGACCCACCTCTATCCAGCACAGCCCTGGCCTCTCACCTTCTCCACCGAGGCATAGCGGCTGGCAAGCTGCTTGCGGAGGTCCGCGATGTGGTGGTCACACTTTTTCATGTCTTTCTTGAAATTCTCTCGGAAGTTCATCAGGGGCTTCTCTACCTCACTGTGGAGCTGTGGAGGAGGGTGGAGAGGACACGTTCAGGGGCCTGGGCATCAGGGAGGGAGAAGATGGGCTGAGGCCTGGCTGAACAGGAAGACTGGAGATGAGGGACGAGTTGTCCCATCTCAGTTTATAGCGGTGGGGTGAAGGGAGAGGGTGCACAGCACGGCCACCCCCCATCAGTAACTCCTTCCTCTTCTAAGCTGCTGCAGCTGCTTCTCTTAAAATTTTTATTTAAAAACTTTTGTTGTATATATTTATGGTGCATTTCACAAAATGTTTTGAAATACACTCACATATCACTTAACGATCATGCTGTTCTAGGCAACGTGGTTGGGAGATTTTGTCATCATTTGAACATCATGGAGTGTACTCCTCAGACTAAAATGGAGATGCGGTCACTGGGCAATATAAGCTTGAGGGGCCATCACTGTACATGGCCTGCCACTGCCAGGAATGTCCTTAGGCAGCCACTTGCTGTCAGCATAGTATACATGGTGTTATGGAGAAATCCGGCTGAGTAACAAATGCGCGACCTCTACAGTTATTTATGTCCACAGCCTCTTGCATGCTTTTTAAATTAATTTTATTTTTTTAAATATTTGGTTGTTACACGGTCTCACTACACAGCTCAGACTCGCAGTGATCCTCCTGTTTTCAGCCTCCCCAGTGCTGGGATTACGGGTGTGCGCCACCACACCCAGACTCTGTGGCTGCCTCAGCCTGCCCTGGGGGCTGGACTGGCATGGCATGTGGTGCCCGGGATGGAACTGCAGTCCCTGCACTTGCCTAATCTTGCCTAAGCAGCTGCTTTAGTCTGCTGAGCTATCTCGCCGGCCCCCGACGTGCACGGCTTTGCTTGGCTTTCCCTCCCTTCCTTTCCAACCTGACAGCTTTCTGGAGACTGAAGTCATGTCACCTGTCTATGTTCCCCCAAGCACATAGTATTATAGTGACTGCTGCATGGAGCTCAATAAGTAACCATGGGCAGGCTGTCATTTCATTAGTTAATCTCTGATCATTTCTATTTATTGATCATCTGCTGTGTCCAGGTTCCTGGAATACAAAACTGATATGGACATCATCCAAGCCCTTGATAAATTCATGCTGGGAACTGCTGGAGCTCCCCAGCACAGTCTCCACCTGTCCTGGCGGTGTCTACAGGAGCACGGTGTGGCTTGCCCGGATAGATGACACCCCAGCTTGGAGACAGTGAGTCCCCTCTCCTCCACCTCCCCAGGCTCCTGCAGCATTGTCTTTTTCTCTGGTGACCACAGGAACTTAAGGACTCTTATCTGGAGCAAATGACTTAGATATGGAAGTACCACATGGTCAGGGCCACATCTGAGTGATCACGTCTGGCTGTGGTGTCCATCCCAAGCTGGGGCAGGACAGGTGACCCCTTACTACTTATACAGAGAATGACATTTCCGTGCCCAATTCCCTGGGTGACAAGAAGATAATTTTGCTGTTGAAACACCATCATAAACTAACAGAAAACTGGTCATCCAGATGCCCCATAGCTCCTGAAACTGGCTGTGAATGTCTCTTATTTTATTTAACACCCCCCCCCCTGCAACCATCCTCATGTAGGAAAACATCCCCATCTGCTGGAAGTTTATAAAATACCACTTGAGTGCTCCTAAGTAGAAATTTCTTTCCCATTACCACGGCTTGAATGTGTCCCCTAAGTTTCATGCATGAAAAACTTCATTCTCAAATTTATATGTCAACGGTATTGGGAGATGGGACCTGTGGTTTGTAGTGGATTAGATGAGGTCAAGGGGCAGGACCCCTGGGATTAGACAGGTGGCTTTGAAACAAGAGACCTGAGCTGACTCACACTGGCTCTGTCTCATCACATGATGTTGTCTACCACCTTCAGAAGCAGCAGGGCCCCTCACCAGATGCTGACCTCTGGATCTTGGCTTTCCAGGTTCCACAGCTGTGATCGACCTAAACTTCTATTCTTTACGAAGTACTCAGGCTCTAGTATCCAGCTATAGCCAAAGACAAAAGACTAAGACATCGTGATCTGGATCAGGCACTTGCCTGGTAGGAGGAGCTGCATAATTTAGCTGCCATGGGAACCAGCTCCTCGCTGGGGTCTGTGAGGGTTAATTCATCCTGCTGATTCAGAAAGGCTGGGATCTGTTGCTAAGGGGCTGAAAAGCAAATGCTTCCAGGGCTCTATGTATCAAGGTCAGCATCTCACCAGGGAGGTTCCTGGGTACCTCAGGATCTGTTGCATGGGAGATGCCCAGAAATCTGCCAGGATACTGAAAGGTTTCCCCAAATGCCAAATGACATTCTGGAAACATCATGCTACTAGATAGCAGAAATGATTCAATTCCTGGGATAAAAGGCCACCTCTCTTTATATATACACTATTTTTTTTAAGACATGAATATTTTTCCTTTAAAAGAGCTGATTTAAATAAAAGAGTTGGCTTAGTGTGTTTTAATACTCACCCCTAGCTTGTAAGCATCTTTGTCTACTGAGGGAATCGGAATTCCTGGACATGTGTCTTTCTTTGTGGACAAGGGACAAGTCTGACCTGCACTGGATGGACCAGCCTTTGGGGCAGATCTGTTTCCTTTCCAAAGCTCTGCTCTTTTCACTTCCTCTATTTTTGCATCACACACAAAAACGGGTAGAATAAATTCCAAGTTGGAAGAACTTTAAAGACCGTCTAGTCGGACTAGAGGGTTTTCACATGGTGGGTGGCTAGGAGTTGTGAAATCCACTTCGTGGGTCAGGGCCAGCTTCCAGTGAGAATGGACCAGGCTTGGAAAGAAAATGTCACAGTGCACTGTAGAAAGAGAAGCAGCGCTGTGTCATGACAGGCTGGCTTTGGGTGTTTACATGTGTGAGCATCTGTGAACAGACACAGAGTACATGTGCCTGGGTTTGTGTATTCTGGGTGACACATGAAGTGCATTCCTGTGGACAACAGGCAAATTGAAAGCCACTGATCTGTCCAAAGTCTTCTTTTCACACATGAAGAAAGAGAACTGCATGGGGGCTATATGGTCCGCCCAAGATTAGAAAGCTTGTTAGCAGGACTGAGCTAAAACTCCCTGCCTAGCCTCCTCCACGGCCCAGAATCTTCTGACTGAATGTGCAGCTCCAATGCATGCTTAGAGATTCTCCCATCAGAAGGAATTTTTCTATTTTCCCTTTTTCTGCTTGAGTCAGGGATAACTTCCTTTGAATTTAGCAATCTCATTTCTTTAGTAACCTGTTGCTATTAGCTGGGAAGATTAAAGAGAAGTTTTACCCTTGACACTGGATGTGAAGAATGGAATTTCAACCAGCCTTTTGGAGCAGGTATGAAAATGGGTTTTATGCACAGGGGGCCTTATTACCCATAAATCCCTGGAGTCCTTTCTTCTCAAGGAATTGCCAGGAGGCTACCAGGCTGCCTCTGTGATGCTCTGAGGCCACCGGCACTGCTGGCCAGGCTAGAAGCACAGAGGCTCCTGTGGAAAAGCCTGTTCTTGCTTTTGTGCAATTATTCTTCACAGGCTAGCTGAGGGCTACCTGGCGCTGTCTGTACCACCTCCCAAACATGGTGAAAAACAGCACGAGCCTGCTCAGGGCAGCCTGTCCTCTGCTGTAGGCCCTCCCTGGGGGCAGAGTACATTTCAGGAGCAGGGTTCTATAGTTCTGTTTGTTTATGACATAGAGGATGGAACCCAGGGCTTTGCATGCTAGCAAGCATCCTGACACTGAACAGCACTCCCGGTCTCAGGGTCTGGTGTTTTTAGATGTTGCTGGTCTGTTGGGGATGGGGTGAAGTCAAACACAGGTTTAGTGATCCAGCATGCTATTTGTTTCTCTCTCCTTTGCTTCTTCCCTGGCTGAAGCAGGGCTGTACTTCAATCTCTCTCCTTTGTCATTTATGAAATGGGGTTGCTGTCACACATGGTGGTTGATAAATCCAAGCGATGAGTTACATCCTGTACACTTCCTCAATCACTACAGCAAGTACCTGCTAAGCAGTGTCAGTAATCAGAATTAGGGATCCGCCTAAATGCCAGCAAGATTCCCAGAAACCCAGCAGGCAAAGCATCCGGAGGCTCACAGATCTGGCTCCTGAACCATTCATCTCCTCAACCACTGGAGAGCCGGCCACTGCAGCAAACAGCACTGCCTGGAGTTCGGACAGAGGGAGACCTTAGGGGGACACTGCCCATGCACTGCAGCTTAAGTGTAACCTGCTGCTTCATAGAGCACAGGAAGGACAGCAATCATGCAGTCCCTTCTCTGCCAGGGCTTGAGTAGTAATTTGCTCATGAAGGACTTGGAATATTGAGGGGAGTGTGCTGTAGGTGCTGCAAATTCTCACTTCAGGGTGTCGACACGATCTTGGGCTCGAAGTCCTTCAGAAGGAGGAGCTGGTAATAGCACCATTCTCCCTCCCACTCCTGCTCTTTACAAAGCTCTCTCATCCCACAGGCCACGTGACTTTCTCCATAGCAAGAAAGTATTCTTTGTAAAGAATACAGGCTTATGCAGATTACAGCTCTGGAAGCTGGGAAGGCCAAGATCCAGAGGTCAGCATCTGGTGAGGGCCTCTACTGTTTCTGGAGGTGGTGGACAACATCATGTGGCAAGACAGAGGCAGTATGTGTCAGCTCAGGTCTCTTCTTACAAAGCCTCCTGTCTCATCCCATGACTTCATCTAACCCGCTACAGACCACAGGTCCCACCTCCCAATACTATCGATGACATTAATTTAAGAACAAAGCTTTCTGTGTATGGAAACTGACAAACACCACAAGCTGGAGAGACCTTCCTATGCCAGGTATCAGTGCATCCCTGTGCGCAACCAGAAAAAAGGGGTTACCTTGGCAGAGAACTTGAGGTGAACTTCCGCTTCATCTGCAAGGCTCTTCTTCACCTGGGCCCAGGCTTCTCCCAGGGAGCTGCAACAGAAAAGAGACTCTCAACCAAGGGGCCCAGGGAGGGCCATGTCGACCTCAGACCCAAAGCCGCAGCCCTTCCTAACATGGGAGGGTGGTCTCACCCCCACGTCTTGGGTAAGGTGTAGACCACCCATGGCTTTGAATTTGGATGGGGCAGAGGCCAGGTACCAAGCATCCACAGAGCTGAATTGAGTTACCAGAGCCACAGAGAGTTCACCTCAGCTTTGTTAGGGACAGGGTTATAGTTCAGTGGCCCAGCGCCTGCCTGGCAATCATGAGATCCTGAGTTCAATTTCCAGTATCAAAAAGAAAAAAGTGGGCTGGGGAGTTAGCGTGGTGGTCTAAGCGCCTATCTGGCAAGTGCAAGGACCTAGGTTCAATCCTCGGTACTGCGTGCCATGCCAGCCCTGAAATCCCAGGCACGCCCTGAAATCCCAGGCACGCCATGCATGGTGGTGCACACCTGTAATCCCTGCGCTGGGCAGGCCGAGACAGGAGGGTGACTATGAGTCCGAGCTATGTAGTGAGACCCTGTACCAAATAATTAAATAAATAAGTAAATTTTAAAAAATAAAAAGAAAAAAAGCCTTGTTCTGTTAACTAGGGGGAATAAACCATAGAAGAATAAACCAGGCTGGGAAGCAGAGGAAATATTCAGAACCCAGAGGCTCGCAGGACTGAGGAGAGGTGTGCCAGCAGCGAGGGCCTTGATCCCTGGTTATGACTGTCCCCAACACCTTCCATCACCACTCCCTGGCCTGCTGGTGAAGGGTACCAACGACTGCTAGAAATACTGACAGTTCAAGAACTGGATATAAATTCATTTTCAGGGAGAAGACCTTCTCAAACAGGAGGTACCTGGCAACCACAAGGACATCTCCAGCACTGTGGCTTCCAGGAGAGGCTTCGATGGGCAGGGGCCTCGGTACATCACATGTATAGCTCTACAAGGAGAAGCCCCCACCCCACCCTGGAAGAGAGACGCCTCTGGAGCATGGCTTCTGGGCTGTGCACCTAGCCCTGCTCACAGCTTATAGGACAGGAGCCATGTCCCCTGAGCTAAATCACCTGTCCACTTCAAGGAGAGGAGCTTCAAGCAGAAGACTCGGCCTACGGTTCCAGCACACGAAAAGGGAAGCCCTTACAAACTGCAGTCTCTATTATCTGAAACTCGGCGACCATTCCAAACGATGCCCACGTCTCCTGTTCCTGACCCCTTCAGCCAATCAGTAAACCCAGGCTGAAAGTTCAGTTGACTTAATTTCATCAAAAAGCTGCTTCCTCCAGAGAATTCATTAAACTCGAGTGGCAAAAGCTGATTAAGACAGCTGGCTGTGATGGGTTCCAAGCCCAGCGGCCAGCCAGCAGCTAAGAATTACCCAACAAAGCAGAATGATCGCTCTGATCGCAGTCCAGGTCTGCCTGATGGGGCTGCTGGCTCAGGCCATGGCGAGTGTTTACTGGAAACAACCAATGGACTTTTATCTAGGAGTCAGGCAGCAAAGAAAACCTCCAGGGCAGCTATCAGTGCAGGCTGGGAGTGAGTCTGCAGCAACTCAAGCTGTTGACATCTGCCTTGGCCTAAGTGGCCTGGGCTCCCAGAAGCTGCTCCTCGACTGTGCAGGCCTTCTGGGCAGGCTGGGGATCACCTGATTCTGCAGGTGGGGGAAGGCCCAGGTGGGGAGGGGCACCAGCAGCCATGCAGTTACACAGATCAGTGGAACAGAGCACAAAGTCATGGTTTGACTGAGTCCCCACAAAACCCATATTGCACCCTTAATGCTCAATGGGACAGCACTAAAAGACAAGGGACCTCTGAGACACTAGGCCAAGAGCCATCCTCACGAAGGGACAGAAGTTCACAATGAAATGCCCGTGGGCTGGTTCCCTTGCAATGTGATGCCCTGTCATTCACAACACAGCAAGGCCCTCACCACATGCCAGTCCCCAGTCGTGGTCCTGCCAGCAGCTAGAACTGTAAGACATTTCTTATAAGTTTCCCAGATGGTGGAGTTCTCTTATGGACTAAGACACAGCATGACACAGATGTGGCTCGCTGACATCCAGTAAAGTTCTCATCAATGTGTTTCAATGAGGAAAGGCTGGACTCCCCTCCTTCTCTCTGTTTTTCAGTGCTGGGGATGGAACTTAAGTGTCTTATACATGCTAGGCGATTGCTCTGCTACTGAGCTACACTCCTGCCCTCTGACAGACTTTCTAACAGAGATAACCTTATATCTAGATGGAAGGGAAGAATCTTGGCTCTTGCCTCTTGCCATACACGCAAATGATCTCAAGGTGGATTCCATCTCTAAAGTGGAAGCACACACCAGACACGGCTTACAGAAGCTGTCTGAGGGGGTAACGAAGGGTTTTACCCCTGTGGCTGAACAACACTGCAGCTGCGGGAAGACCAAAGAAGAGCTGAAGAGGCCAAACAAAGGCCCTTGGAGGGCAAAACAGTTTCTTCTACCGAGCTGGAGTCCACTGTCAGCAAAATACAGGGCAAACAACCAGCCAGAGTCATGCATGGTTGCCCAACAACCTCAGCTCAGGGGCTAGGAAGGACAGGGAAAAACACTGTCTCCATGAGGAGGCTTTCACCTCCAGGCTGGAATCCCTGGGGTTAGGGCGTGGGGGGTCGGGTGCAGCCTTCCTGACACACACCAGGGCTCCTCTGCACCAAGGCGGTCCCCAGACACCACCCCTCTCCGTGATTCCAAGCCCTCTGAGCCGCTTCACAATGTGTAGAAACATCCGCTAAGCTCTGCTAATATGTGCAGTAAATATATGCATTCTGAATTACTCAGAAACAAAATAATTATAGAAAATTTTAGAAGAAACTCCCTTTTAGAAATTCTTTCATTCAGTCAGGTCTAGTGCGCAACCATAATCCCAGCACTCTGGGAGAGAGAGGAAGGAGGATCACAAGTGCAAGTCCAGCAAGTCAGAGTGACCCTGTCTCAAAATAAATAAAATTATAAAGGTGTTGAGGGTGTGGCTTAATTGCAAAGGCCCTGGGTTCAATCCCTAGTACCAAAAAAATCTTCTCTCATTTGAAGATAGTATGTCATAGCGGTGTCTATATACAAAAACAGAATTCTATGCCAACATAGAGTTTGAGGCACACAAAATCAAAATGAATATTGCCATCAAAATTGCTAACCAGGAAAGACCACAGTCCCATTTCCCTTCCACACAAGAGTGGAACACCAAATGCAGAAATAATCTAATTCTGTGTGTCCACCAGCACCCACACTTCCTGTGAATGTAATCCCGACAGTGCTCGGGTTACACACAGCTCCACTCAAGCCCTCTCTATCAGCATCTTCCTAGGCCGGCCCTGACTGCTCGGCTCCAGCACTGCACTTTGCAACTTTTCAAGATGGGCTGGGTTAAAGGTCCCAAGCCGTGCATACATGCAAAATATCACCACGGAGCACCGTGTGGACAGGGTGCGGTGTTCCAGCTGAGCACTTGCTGGTAGGAGTGTTCAAGGGGAGGGTCACTGTGTGTGTGTGTGTGTGTGTGTGTGTGTGAGACGCTGGTAGGAGTGTGCAAGGGGAGGGTCACTGTGTGCGTGTGTGTGTGTGTGTGTGACGGATGGCTGCACACATGGATAGGTGAATGGCGAGTGTGTGCACATGAGCTTGTGCGTGTGTCTCTGTGTCTGTACGTGCATGTGTGCTCGGCGTGGTGGTGCAGGTCTGGCGTGTGGAGCTGGGCTGCTCGGGTGAGGAGCATATGCGCGTGTGTTGGCAGGACACAGTGTCCTTGGCAGCAACCCAGCCCGAGGAGGTGGAAGCCGCAGACTTTAGAGCAGCACAGTGGTTGCAGGGCACAGGGATCCTCAGGAAACTCCTCTGCGGACAGTGGGGGCTGCATCCCACGTGCCCTCTCCCGGCTCCAATGAACGGAAGACCACTGTGGAGCAGAAGGGACCAAGAACTTACTAACCCCACTTATGCCTGGGAGAGACACTGGCTCTGTTGGGCCACCTGGTGGTGTGTGGCTGACTTGGCTGCTGAAAGCCATTTGGGGGGAGGGAGGGGGGTGGGAGGGGAAAAAGGGGAGAGGGAAGAAGGTGGAGGGGGAGAGGAGGAGGAGGAGGAGGAGGAGGAGGAGGAGGAGGAGGAGGAGAAGGAGGAGGAGGCGGAGGAGACGGCGGTGGCTTGGCTGTACAGTCAGCCCTTGTAGAGGCCTTAATCAAAGCCACATTCGTATGGTGAAATTTCTGTCCCATGAGGGATTTCAGGCCATGAAAGCAGATTTGTATTTTCCTAACATCACAGCTCTGACAACACAGCCATCCCTTGACAGAGACATCTTCCTTCTCAGGGATCACTGCTCCTTGTAGGAGGAATTAAAAACACAGGGGGTGCCTGAGAGGAAGGTGTGAATAGAGAGAGGTCCCCTGGGGATCTTTCTAATTCTAACTTCTGAGAATCTTCACTATTATTGTTATTGTGGCGAAACTCATGTAACGTAAAATCAACCAAGTTAATGCAACACAACTGATCCAGCAGCACTCAGGTTATCCACACTTGTGCAACACCCCCTACCTACTTCCAAAACCCTTCCATCACCCCATCCCCAAATAAGAATCTGTGTTATCCTCCCCCGACAAATTCAGACGTTAAAGCCTTTATTTGGGTTGGGGGCTTTAAGTCAGTAATTCAGGTGAAAATAAGATCACTTCTTAAGGCGGGGCTGCTGTCAAGAATATATAAGGTTTATCATGGGCCCCTAATCTGATAGGATTAATGTCCCTATGAGAAGGAACAGAATACGCTAACTATGTCTCGCTGCCCAGCACTCACACAGGTTGTACCATGACAAGGTGGCCATCTATAACCCAAGAGCCGAGCCCTCACCAGAACCCAGCCCTGCTCATACTTTGATCTGGGATGTCCAACCTCCAGAACTGGGGGAAAACAATCAATGCTTGCCAATCTGTAGTGCTCATTAGAGCAGCCACTGCAGACCAATACACACCCTTAAAGGAAATAAGCGCTCATCATGCTATCAGTCCCCAGGCCCCACTCCCTCAACGCCTTGGTAACTATCACTTCGCCATCTGTCTTGTCTCCATGGCTTTGCGTATTCTACATGCTTCACACAAATGGGATCATATACTCTGTGACCTTTTTCCATTTCACTCCTTTCACTTAGCATAATGTTTTTAGGGTCTGTCCCTAAAAGACAGCAGTGTGCATCAACATTCCAGTCTTCTGTACTGTTAAACAACACTGCCTACAAATATCTATGGATACCCACTGGGCACGTGGCACAATTTGTATTTCCACAACTTTTGATGACATTTGGGTGGTTTCCATCTATGTTCATTGGACACAGGACTGCTCTGGATGTGCTTGTTTGGCTCCCTGTTGTCATTTCTCTTGGATATAAACCTAGAAAGGAATATCTGGGTCATACAATAAGTCTCAGCTGAGCTTTCTGAGGTCCTGTCAGACTGCTGCTCACAGTGGCTGTGTCATTTAGCACACTTGCCAATGGTGCATGAGGCTGAGATACAGTAGAGAAGACTGCAGTCTCTGTTTCACTAGGAATTCTTCTGTGGCTAAAAGAATCAGGCTGAGTGTTTCTCAATCCAGGCCTCATCCACAGATGTCTAGACTATCATGGAAGGGGTGCGGGGAGCCTGGGCCTCATGCCCCATAGAGTTGTAAGGGGCTGATATGAACTCTTCTCAGACTTGGCTTCCTCCCTCCAGCCTGCCCTCCCAGAAGCCATATTCTGGGTGGGTGTAGCCAACCTATGAGGGGACTGGGGGCCCTGATACACTGCAGCACTTAGCTGGTAGCACAGAGTCCCAAGAGAGAAGACAACGTGGAGCTGTCCTCCTGGAGCACTGATGCCTATACATCAAGCCACAGGCACCAACTGAAGCTATGAGCACCCACCTGAACCAAGAACATGCACCTTGAGTTATAAACACCCATTTTGAACCATGAATACCTGCCTTGAGCCACGGGCACCACATTAAGTCATAAGGAACCACATGGCGCTGGGAGGAGGCAACCTGAGCGCAGAGCCCACCTGGGGCCAGGTCTACGCAGTTTCCCACTCAAAGAGGGTCTATGCCAGTGGTCAGTGATGAGTGGAAAAGGATCCCTTTTCTTCAGTGTCCCTGGCCCCTCACCACTGTTCTCCAACTCACCCTTCTTCTTGTGCAGCCAGGGAATTCTGAGAGAGCTTAGCTAAGTTCTTTGCATATTCTTCTTCAATCTTTATCCTGTAAAGGGAGAAAACATACCACTTTGGCTCTCCGCTGCTAGACTGTGGTTCAGATTTTCTACCCTGCCACATAGAAACTGTGTAAAGGAACCCAGTAGGCCACAATAGATCATAAACCCTGAGCACATGTGACTTTTATCTGTCTGCCAGACTCAGGAGGTGTTTAACACTTACTGAATAAATGAATGAAACTCCTCGGACCTCCATCTCTTCATCTGTGTGGGGGGATATTTCTGCCGGTCTCCACACTATGAAAGTGAGCGCTGTCATTTGCACAGCTTTGAGCACAAGGCTGGATGCATAAGAACCCTCCTATGAACGAATGCAGCGTAGCATGGTCCAGCAGGGATACCCAGTGTGTTCTCTGTCCCTTTCAGTCCAGAACTTTGTGTTCAGTGCTCTAGGGTGGCCTCAGCCTCTCAGAAGCAAGAACAGAACATCTCTCATGGTCTCCATCTCCAATGCCTCTAATTGCCAAGTATTATTAAGGGCATGAGTATTTCCATGGAAACCAGATAGTGCCCAGAACTGCAGCTCAATTCTATTTCCCCGGAGAGGGATACTTCCTTGGATACAGCTTCCATCAGGCAGGCCTCGACTCACTCTCAGAGTCACTGTCTGGGGAGTGTTGGTGTAATCGGGCACATTATGTTAGGTGCGCCACCAAAGGTGATGTTTCCCTGCTAAGTGCTCCTTTGGGTGTGGTAGGAGGCAGAAGATTTGTACTTAGCACAACCAGCGCCAGCCAGGGAACTGGTACATGTACTGCCAGTGTGAGCACAGGACATGGACCCTAGAGAGCCCCTGGTGTGGGGAGAAGAAAAGCTCTGAGAGCTGAGGGCTGCACAGCTTGCTCCCGGCTTGCTCAGGCAGCCATCCACAAAGGGTGCAGTGACACAAACAGGGTGATGACCAAGGCCCAGTGCCAGCATCTTGAATAATAACTGGTGTAGGACTGGCTGAAGAAACATGCAATGCTCATCTTCCTCCTCCTGCTTTATGTTCTTGCCTCCACCTCTGGCTAGTATTGTGGCTCTCCAGAGCTTAACACTGACTTATCTCTCACCTCTGCCGCTTCTTCCCCATTCCCTCTGGTTTTACCTCCAGCCCTCCCCAGGAGGACCTGGACTATATCCCCAGACCATGGCCAAGATCTTTAGAAACAGGTTAGCCATGCCATGATGTCAACGGTGGGCAGCAGGTGCAGGTAGTGTGTGGGCCATCTGCCTCTTGGCTGCCATCTCTGGAGCCAGCTTGTGTCACTTCCACCCTTGGCCCAACCGCCAGGCACACTCCCTCCTCTGCGCCTGCCCTCTCGCCTCTTCTATTTTTTTTTTTTTTCTTATTTTTTGATGGTACCAGGGAGTGAGCTCAGGACCTTGAGCTTGCCAGACAAACACTTATTCCACTGAGCTATCTCTCCAGCCCCACCTCCTCACCTCTTATGGCTCAGGAAGGCCTTTCCCCCCATGGGGCCCCAAGGTAAACTGAGGAAAGATCCTGAAGTTTGCACTTGCTTGGGGAGGACAACGTACTTGCTTTCATGATGCCATGACGGGTGTAAACCACACACATGTTCAGGTTTTGGCTCAGACCACCTGTCATATTTGCCTGCTTTATCATTGTGTTTTCTTGCACCTGAGCAACCCAGCCTTCCAATTTCCCCCCAGCTTAATGGGACATAAAACAAAGATTTGATTATACAAATAGAAAATTGGCCTCCTAAGGAAAAGGGTGCTTTAGAATGCCAAAGCATTATTACCTGATTATTATTGTTATAATGAAAAGAATTGTTTTTCAAAGACATTGCCATTTGCTATGAGTATTGGTAAGCAGGCCTTGGAAACTAGTTGGAAAATTGTGCTCACAGGCATGTGTGCAGGTGTGCAGGTGTGTAGCTGAGTGTGCACTTATCAGACTCCCAGGATGTGGAGAGAGAGAGAGAGAGA
>NDGN011526039.1:0-19269 GCA_002564285.1 Tympanoctomys barrerae
TTTTTTTTTTACAGTATTAATTATTCCATCTCTGGTATTTTGTTATAGCAACAGGAAATGGACTAAGACAATAGACTATAGTCATTGGTGCTGATGGATTGCCCTCTGCATCTGAGTAAGGAATCACTTTTACAGTATCAAGCATAGCAAGACTGGGTTGCCTGGGAAACCTGGGGATCTGAATTCTGATGTGAGATTTACCCTGGAGCCTTTTAGAATAACATTCTTCAAACTTCAATCCTCAAGGCTCTATGTGGGGAAGATCCTTCCCTAGAAGTGGCTGCTTAGTGGCAGGTAGTGAGCACTCCTGGGATAAAGGACATGCTTGCTTTGTCCTCTCTTGACAAATTCACCCGCACACTCAGAATGCAGACAGAGTGACCAGGACTCTGGGTGGCATGGTGTCATGGGAAGCAATGGAAACATGACCCTCCCAGCCCAGCCCACAGCCTCTGGCCAGGGTCTACCCCTGCTTGTTCTCCATTCCACCACACTCTCTACCAAATTCCATGTCTGCAGTTATGTTCAGTAACTACAAGATGAACACCATCTCAATTAACAGGCTACCTGCAGGGCGTCTCTGCGCCAACTGTTCCAGCACAATTGTCCACACTGTCATCAGGGCCTAATCAACTAATGATGGCTGAAAATGAGAGAGGCCAATCCCAATAAATTCAAAGGCAAGTCATTTTTCTCTTTTAATGCCCCTCTCCCTCCTCTTCCTTCTTCCCACGGCACAATGCAGTAAATTAATGTCACCGTGGTTATTACAGTACCGCTACTATGGCAAGTATTCAAGCGATGATCCTGGAATATTTTACCTCAGCATTTATTTGTCCATAAAATAAAACAGGATTTATGGTATGACTCTCCAGTTTGAGGGCTGCATGGACAGCAGCTGGGGCACATCTTATCTCCTCCACAGGTAAAGATATAGGAATGTTCTTGGGGAGCAGAAGTGCCCAGTGTCAAAGGGTCCCCACTAGGTGCCTGAGGCTAGGAAGGGTGAGAACCCCACAGGACCCACAGGCAGTTTCTGCTGGAGAAGACTTCGGCTAAAAACGCAGTATGCCTTTGAGATGCGAGATTTAGGTGCATGAGGGAGAAGCTGCCTTTTGAGGAAAGAATACAGGCAAATGCCTTCTCTCCCACTTTTGTTTCCTTCCCCATCGACACTCAAAAAGCCAAAGCTGTGACCAAGTGCACCTGTCAGATACCCAGCCTTGCTTGACTGCGGAGACCTGTGACTGTCTCCATTGTCTTCTGCGATCTGTGTGGAGGATTTGGGCACTGGCTTCGGCGGCAGTGTCAATGAGGGGCAAACCTGGGCAAAACCAGATCCAGAAGCAGCATTTGTGAAAATACGCAGCCTGCACAAAACTCTTCATGGGAAGGGAAAGAGGCTCCACCTTTGAGGATGCACTTGGAAATTATAATTCATTGATTTGGAAGCCAATCATTTTGTATTTTGACTGCTGGCTTAGGAATATTCATATTTTCCACTGCATTTAAATTTCCCTGTGCCATTAAAATCTCTGAGCTCTATAATTAGGCCTCTCCTGATAGATATGGATGAGGTCTCTGTTCCAGGGAGAGTGGGGAGGAGAATGCACGGGTTTGCAGGAGGGCTTCTCTGCCCTCCTCCTGACCCATCTCCAATAGGAAGCTCCTCATCAGCCCACCCTCCACAAGGATCCAGACCAGGGTCTCTGCAGCTGGAGCTGCAGCCGCTGCCTGGTGCCCTTCTCCCTCCTGTGCTTGGGGCTGCAGAGCCACTAAAATGTTTACTCGCTTAAACATAATTTGCATTCTGAAAGCCATATCCCGACTCAGAGGATATTTATGAAATAAAATCCTGCTGGTTGCAGCAACCAAAACAGATGTGGCTCACTACAGCACTATGTGTATATGAAACCACTCCTACTGAGAAAGAAAGAAAGAAAGAAAGAAAGAAAGAAAGAAAGAAAGAAAGAAAGAAAGGTCTTCTCCAGAGTAGCTATCATTTTAGGAAGCAAAGTATAACACAGAAACCATTCTGAGGTCCTTGGAAATGGCACCTGGTCTGGGAGAGAGCTTCCAGCTTGACCTCGTGGGTTCCCACGTATGCTGGTCCTTGTCACTTTCACCAGATGTGTTCCACAAAGCTAAGAAGTCACCGAGACTCATATGCTGGCCCATATCCTCACCAGCCAAAGTTCTGCTGAGATCAACCAAAATATGGGGTAATGAAGATAGAAAACCAATAAGGCGTGGGGGAGGGGATAAAGAATTGCTTAGAACAAATTCTGTATGTAATTACTCGCGTTTTTGCTAACTACTGTATAAACAACACTTTTAACAAGGCAAATTGGAATCTCGAAGACAATTCTGCTTAGGGATATAGCTTCAATTTATTATACGAGAATAACTGAAAACTTTGTTTCTGCTGCGCCACAGTCAATTTCCATGGCGCGCACATTTCGAATGTGTGATTAATCATAAGAGTGCTGGGATTGCCAATAAATACCCAAACTCTCAAACTCTTAACAACTTGCTCATTTTGTGCGGTCATTCCAAACAGCTAAACAGCCGGACCCCGTCAACACGGCCCAGGATCAGTGCTCTGGGGTTGCTGCCCAAGATTGATTTTGCTCTCTGGGGGGTTCATTGTGCTCCTCCACAAAAATTTTGGCTCCCTAAACAATCAGATCCCCGGGCCTAGCTTTAGAGTAGCATCACAGTGGCAGTCCCGATTTCCAGCAGAGTCAGGCTTTCCCAGAGGGTCTCCACATTGAGGAGACTTTCCCCATTCGGTGGTCAAAAGGAGGACACTTCAACTCAAATCTGATCACTCAGGACAAAAACAAAATAGAGGGAAAAATCAGTAGATCCAAGTGGTTCAGATAATTTAAACAGTGATGGTTTCTCTTCTTCTTGGCACTGGGGTTTGAACCCAGGACCTTTGTTCTGAGCTACATCCCCAGAACTTTTTACTTTATATTTTGAGACAGGATCTCTCTAAGTTACTAAGCTGCCCAAGCTAGGCTCAGACTTGTGATCCTCCTTCCTCAACCTCCCAGAGTGCTGGAATTAAGGACATGTGCTGTTGCACCTGGTTGCGTTATTTTAAAATAAACAAATTTGGGCAAAGGGATGCAAAATACTCTTCTAACTTAAACCTCTCTCTTCTGTAATTTCATCATAGCTGTGTCTCGATTTTTTTCTTTCTTTTTTATAATGCTGGAGATTGAATTCTTGCACATGCTAGGCAAGTACATTGTACCACTAAGCCTCATCTCTGCTCCTTTTCTGACTTTTGACCAATTCTTATTTCTCATGCGTACTGTCTCATGAACAACTCATACATGAGAGCATGCAATAGCAGGTAGTAGTATCAACCAGAATGGTTCCTTGCTACTAAACACACACACACACACACACACACACACACACACACCCCTTATTGATACCCTAAAGACAGGGCTCCCTAGTGATCAGGATAAAGATGAACAAATACATTGGCAAATCAGACATATACCAAGAAAAGTTAAAAAAAAGAAACAAACAGGTGTTTCTACCTAGTATCTGGAGGAGCTTTAATGTGTTTGCCTTACCTGCTAATTAGTCAAATCTTGCTGAGGGGCCAAAGCCATTTGCCACTCAACATAAGAAGCCCACTTTGAAAGAATCCCTTGTTTGGAGGGAGGATTTCCCCCAGCCAGAGAGGAGAGCATCTCAGGTGCCTATCAAGCCCTCACCCTCTGATTAGGGCAGCTTGTAAAGAGGTCTTAATTGCCTAAACCTCAAGCCGGATTACATAAACATCAGAGAGGCGCTGAATGCCAAACACCTTTCTAAGGGGGAGAAAAATAATAAGGTGAGATCACTTCATTCTCACTGCAACCTAAAAATAAATGGAAGGGGTTTCTTCCAGCTTCAGGGAGTGCGTATGGATTTCTTGCTGACATTCGATTCTCTGAACTGAATGTCACACTCGCTGAGAACAGTTAAAAAAAAATAATAATGCTAGACTGTTATCGTTATTAGAAGGGCAAGAAGAATGAAATATCATGATTATCATTAGGAAACCCTGTAAAACATATTTGTACATTATCTTGGGGCAAATACAAGTGTCATGTGTTACCAATTGTTAGGCAAAGAACGTGATAATATACTGCTCCCCTCCGGCCCTCTGTGTAGCACCACGCAGGGCAGAAATGATATGCGCAGTATGGGTGAGCCGCAGAAATGTGCTAGCAGGGCTTGGGGGTGCAGAGGGCCACCCCAGGACTGCTGACACAGGGGGACAGTTGGGATAGATGGAACAGCAGTCGAGGAAGGTAGCACAAGGCCAGGCTGCCCATCGGGGCTGCTGGACCAGGCCTGGGGTGTGGGCAAGGTCACTGGTTCCTCTGGTCCGGGGTTGGACGGGGCCAGGGAGTCGGGATGGCTACGTGCCCTGGCGCAGGGTCACGCTGAGAGGGCCTCAGTTTTCAAGGAAAAGATGGGTGGAGTCTCCTGACTGCGATGGGCATCAGAAAAGGAGTCTGGATGTGGATGTGGTGTGAAGAACGGATCCAAGGAATCTTGCTATCCAAAGTGAGCCCTCACCCCGCCTTCCATGCAGTCTCATCTTGCCTCTGTAAATTAAAGACACTTTTTTTTTCTGTTTTATTTTTGTTTTGTTTTAGCATCAAAAATCATTCTAAAAATTTATTAAAATAGAAATACACAGGTGTGCACCATATACGTGAGTGTTATAGCCCCTGGATCGCCTTTCAAATTGATCCTGTAAACCCTAAAAGCACGAGGCTCTGAAAGCCCAACACCTTTTGCTCTAATGGGTGCTTTCTGGTCTCCCTCAGCTCAGGAGCAAACATCTGCTCAACAGCCTGCAGGGACCGCCTGGGGGCAGAGGGAGAGGCCACAGGCCGGGGCTCAGCCCACACCCCCAGCTGTGTGCCCATGATTTCTAGGGCCCTGTCTACACCTGCTGGCTGGACAGAGCATCCCGTGTGGATAGGAAGCCCAGGACACTACCACAAAGACAGGACGTTTTCCTAGAGCCAAAGGAAGTACTCTGTCTCTAAGAATAAAAAGATCTGTCCTCAGTCCTGAGTCCCTTGGATGCTGTGCAGGCTTTTTGGAGCTCTCTCTCTCTCTCTCTCTCTCTCTCTCTCTCCCTCTCTCTCTCTCTTTCTCTGTCTCTTTTTGTCTCTGTGGGTGTGTCTCTGTTTATCTCTCTATAGTCTCTCTCTGTGTGTCTCTCTGTCTCTCTCTGACTCTGTCTCTCTGTCTCTTTCTCTGTCTCTCTCTCTGTATCTCTCTCTGTGTCTCTGTCTCTGTGTGTGTCTCTGTCTATCTGTCTTTTTCTGCCTCTCTCTGTCTCTATACTCTCTCTTTGTCTGTCTCTCTTGTCTCTCTGTCTTTCTCTGTGTCTGTCTCTCTCTGTCTCTGTCTCACTCTGTCTCTCTGTATGTGTCTCTGTCTCTCTCTATGTCTCTCTGTGTCTCTCTATGTGTCTCTGTCTCTGTCTCTCTCTGTCTCTGCCTCTCTCCGCCTCTCTCTCTGCCTCTCTCTCCCTCTCTCTCTCTCTTCTCGTCTCTTCCTCCCCCTCCCCAAAAAAAGCAGTGGCCACAGCAGTGTTCCTGGGCCAGGAGGAGGGCTCAGGAAAGGCCTCCATCTTTGCAGAGCGAGGCTCGCTTGAGGCTGGCTATGCACTCTGTTCCTGCTGAGGGATTGGAAAGAAGGCTTCCTGAGCCTCAGAGGCCCATCCCCGGTCCCTGGGGGGCTTCACTACAGCCCTGCCCTGCTCAAATGGGGACAGTCTGACCAGAAAAGCTCAGGCCTGCTACTTCTCTCCACATGGTTGTGCTTTGTAAGTGAGCCTTTTGTCCCTAGAGGCATGCTATACAAATGGTGGCATTTCAGGCCACTTGGCTGGAATAGAGGAAGGTATTCCGGGACAAAAAGGCCTTCAGTTTATGCCGAGTCAGAGACATCTAAATATATTAAAGCCAGCTGCTAGTATTTCTATTATGGAAAACCAAAATTCTAGAATAACTCTAAGACTCTGTTACCTACCCTTCTTCTGGGTAAACTGAGGTCCAGGCGTGGTACGGGAAGCATTAGGGAGAGAGAGCTTACAGGTAGGGCATCGGGCAGCACCCTGGCACCCACTGTGAAGCGTCTTTCCATTTCGCCTTCCATCCCCGCCTGTGGGCTGGATGTTTTCCCTTCCTTCAGAATAGAAGCACCTGATTGTCTGAAATCATCTCTCAAAATAAAGTCCCTTGGGAGCGTGCTGCAAACCCAGAACCTCTGGCCGCGGTGTAGCCCTCCCAAACGACCATCTGCGCTTCCGTGGAGTCCCGGGTGACCTGCGCTGATGCAGGGACACGCGCTGGCCTCACGTTCCTCCTTTGCTTTCACTCCCAGGACGCTCGGAACAGCGTCTCACGTTAGGCGCTGGCTCACTCCAGACCTTTACATTTGTCTCTTTTGGTTTTCCCTCTCTCTAAATTTTCATATTGATGGTGTTGATTTGCCTAAGCTGCCACCAGCACGGGGGTAGGACATGAAGCCGTGGGGACACATGCAGGCAGTCTTGACACTGTCCAGAGCCCTGCAGTCACTCTCTTCCCAAAGCCACAGACCCTGTACCCTGCACAAACCCCAGAATCCCTCATGTACCCCACTAATTCTCGTGGCCTTCCAGACCCCAAGGCTCTTACCTCCCCCACAGGCCCGCAGTGCCCTCTCTGGGAAGCCCCTTAACAAGCCGCTGTCTTTCCAGGGGGGACACGCGTTCCCTCCTGTGCTGCTGAGCTCCTCCTTGCTCTCTTCTCACCTCGATCACCACCTCCACAGACTTGCCCGCTCATTCAGGGTGGAAGGCTAAGCTGTGAAACATGCGCAAGGACATCATTCCTAGGTGTTATTTTTAAGTATGTTGTGATTTATTAAGATGCATGACCCAGAACCACAACTCAGGTAAGGCAGTAGAAGATCCTGTTAGGCTGGCGCCTGGACTATTTAAAACAACCTATTAGTTTAAAAATCTTAAAACACTGCCTCCTATCGGAAAGTCGTGGAACTGCAGGCATCTGGGTTCGTGAAGAGAGAAGCGTCAGGCAAGTTACTAAAGCGAGAAGCGCTGCCAGTCTTCGATAAATATATGTAAATCATGTACTCAACGAACCTTCATATAAAGAGCTCCTGGAAAGCCGAGAAAAATATGACTCCTCTGAGGGCCCAACATACTTTTCCAAACCTCCCTCTCCTATCCTTCTCTGTCTGCTAGGTCCATTTCTGCCCAACTTGAACTTCGGGCTCGTGTCCACCACTCTTATCATTTTTGGCCACACCCAGTAACCACTGCTGCTCTATTTTGCTTAATATTTTTATTTAATTTATAGTCATCCTTTTTTACTTAAATAGATTTAATTTTTAAAAGAAGCTTTATATCATTACCATGAATAAAAAAAAACTAATAGCACTTACCATAAATATGAAATAACCATACAAAAAAAAACTTTTAATGGAAACAAAGCCATGTAATTAAATTCCAGCTCAATATGAAGGCTTGGTGAAGCCTGAGCCTGCTCTCTCTGTTAAAAGGGGCGGCCAGACAGTGTCCACCACCCTGCAAGTGTGCAGCAGCCAAAGGCAGCCTCCTCCCTGACTCCTGGAAGGACCAAGAGTACCCAGCAAAAACCATCCTGGTGTCCCCACCCTGGCCGGATACTGCTGATATCCCCTGGCATCTCCACAGTGTTCCTGTGCTCCTCCTGTACATAGAAGAGGTGCTTCTCTTTGGGTCAGGAATGATGATAAATAAAAGAGTGAAAGAATGAGGAGAATGCAGAAAACAAAAGGGTGGATGGAGATGGGGAGATGGGCAGATGGAATCACTGGGGGAAGAGCAGGGTCCTGCAGCCACACAGAGATGGAAAGGAGCAAGATGGGCCACATACATGCACCAGTTCCCCCAAATAAACACAACTATCCTATATTATAGACATACACTAATTTAAAAAAAAAGATTATGTTACATAAGAAAATATAACAATGGTGACATCAGTATTTTTTACACATTACAATGAGGCTGGAACAAGTGGGAGTTCTCCTTGTGGTTGTCGTACAGAACGTTGTATAGTGGGAAGAACAGAGCCCAAAAGGTTTGGAAGGGAGTGCCAGGCCCTTGGAGTGACTCTGGGCAAGTGGCCTTCTCTCCCTCCTCGTCAGCATCTAGGGGTTCCCAGCGGACACAGAGCTTCTCCACGACCCCACACCTCTGCTCATTTCTCCATGCCCTGCACATGCTGCACAACTAAGACATTTCCGCAAGTATGCTGCATGTCGTGTGATGAAAAGCGTGTTGCAAGCATCACCCAGGAGCTTGTGTGTAAGGCGTCCTCCTCGAACCTGAGAAAGGTAATGCCAGGTAATCAAAATGCAAATCCAAAGAGGGAAGGAGGGGGAAAAGAGACCTAAACAAATCTCTAAACCCCATGAAATGCAAAAAGCCTCTTATTGTCAAAATAGAAGTCCGAGGCATATAAAATAGAAACACCTGAATATAAAGCCACGCTCTCCCAATGTACTTAGACCCCCTTCCAAACCAGGAAGATGGACTGTCGGATAATCAAAATTCACATGAGAAAACACAGCCACGGTCCTTACTATTAGCTGCGATTAATGCTAGCAGTTAGAGAAAGGCTAAAATATGAAGTCATACATTATTTTTTTCCTTGCAGGTATAGATTTTATTTGACCTATTGCTTTTAAAATAGAATACCTTCCCAAGCACGCTTTACATGATAAAACTAAGAGACAAAAGAGAGAAAATGCAAATCAATTCTACATTACATGTATGTTGCTGCATTTGGCAAAATCAAATGAGATCTTTTCATCTCCTTACTGTAGAACAAAAACAGAGCAATATTATGAAATCTCACAGAGCTTTATTTCTCGGCGTCTTTTGTGTCCAGCCTTTTAAATTCAGGTTTTTCTGCCTTTTTTACTGACAAGCCCACAATTTTCAGAAAAGAAAGCTAGCATTAATTAAGACAGTGCCAGATGTAATTTTCTTGGGAAGTAAATTTCTGCACAACTAAAGGTTACAGAGACCTTTTCACTGTCAAAATTTACTACAGCCTGTGAATGTTAATGTTTCTAATGAAGACATGTTCTCTGTCCCTGAACTTAAAAGTACCCAGAGAAGAAGGCAAAGAGAAAAAAAACTCTATTTGACGAATGTATCTGGAGTCTGTGCATTAATGTAGGAAACTCTCAGCTGCCGGCACACGCTGTAATTATAGTGTTTGGATAGCCTTGTTTTCTAAACAAGGAATATTGCCATAAATTGGCAATTTTCATGAGGAGTGGGATTGTAGTAGGTGCCTTATGTTACAAATGAACCCGCAGTATAACAAGCATTTACCCCATTAGGCTTAAGGACGTGCACTTTCTAACTCTGGGAAGAACAGGGAGGGCAGCAGGCAGAAGGTCTCTTGCTCCCGAGGCTGAGCACCAGCCTGGGCATGGGGGATCCTGGGCTCCGTGTCTCTGACCCTCCAACCCCTCTCCCAGCACCTAGGGTCAGAATGCTGTCTACCTGTTTGGAGATTCAGATGCGGCTCATTTCTGCCACCATCATTCAGTTTTGTTTTGGAGGCCTGAACACAAGGAACTCCAGGGTTTTCTGTTCAGTTCCCAAGAAAAGGACTATCAGGTTCAATTAGAAGCAGGGTGTGCTTTTATTTTTTTCTTTTCTGGTACGGAGGATTGAATATAGGGTCTTTGCATTGTGCTACATCCCCAGCCCTTTTTAAATTAAATTTTAAAGATATCTTTTAGACAGTCTCATTAAGTCATTAAGTTTCCCAGTTTAAGCTTAAACTCATGATCTACTGGCTTCAACCTCTCAGATGTAGGGACTACAGGAGGGTGCCACCATGCCTTGCTAAAGGCCCCTGGAGTAAGACGCTATGTCGTGCCTACTACGTGACTCCTCCTCTTTAGTAAGTCCAAGAGCATGGCCTTATTGGTATTAAAAGACCCTTGTTTTCTTTCTTTTTTCTGTATTTTAGGGAAGGGTCTACAGGGTGTTCAGGGTCTCACTACTAGATCAGACTCCTAGTGATCTGCTTGTTTACAGCCTCCCGAGAGCTAGGGAGGCACGCACCACCACACCCAGTCTCAATTGCTGCCTCAGCATGCCCTGCCCTGCGGGGGCGGGGGACAGGGCTGGCACGGCAGGCCTGGGGATTGAACACCCGACCCCTGAGCCTGCTTGTAGGTGCTTTAATCCACTGAGCTATTTGTCCAGCTCAAAAGATGCTGTTTTCATTGACCTGATGATGTGTTTTCAGGGAACTTTCCTAAGAGTGTAACATTTAATGACTAAGGAGATGGTCTCCAAAAACCAGCAATGACAACAATTAGCAAAATATAAAAGGATGAACATTCAGCAGCTTGAGAATAATTCAATAAATAATGGCACAGCCCTAAAACAGAGGGGTTTATTTTCTTTTTTCTTTTCTTTTTTTTTTTTTTTTTTTGGTGGAACCGGGGATTGAACTCAGGCCTTTGCACTTGCCAGGCAAATTCTTATTCTACTGAGCTATCTCTCCAGCCCTAAAACAGAGTCCTGCCTAAGCACTGGTCTTCCTAATGCTTCAATCCAAAGAAACACTTTTATAGCACACAGCGTGTAAATAGCAAGACACAAAGTTTTGTGATTTCCACATTTTTGGAAATGCATAGAACGAAGCCTGGAAGCAAAGGTTCCAAACCGTCCACACGGGGAGTCCCTACCTGGCAAAAGACGGAGGCTTTTTTTTCTCCTATTTAAATTATCAGGAGAGAACTTTCTGAACATTTTCCTAAAGTTTATTTTTAACACCAGGGAAAATGCTAGATGGTGTCATTCAGAGGCAAGACTTGGCCAGCATCAGGGTTCAGTATGGACTTCTTGAATTCTTTATGGTTTCAATTTCTATTTCCTTTAAATCAAGGTTGGCAAACATCCTTTTATGGAGAGGGTCAGAGAAAAAAAAATCCTTTAGATTTTCTGAGTTGCAAGATTTCTGTGGCATCTGCTCAGCTCTGTCCTAGCAGTGCAAAAGCAGCCAGGCAATACACAAACTAACAAGCATGACTGGTGGCTCCTTAAATTTTATTTACAAAAACTAGACGAGGGGCCGATTTGGGCACCAGATGCAGTTTGCTGAAGCCTTTTAAAATCAAATAGTGTTGCGCTATTGAATTCCAACACATAAGCATAATGATCTTAATACCTCAAAGATCAAGAAGTGAGGCCTCTGTTTTGTGGAGGAGGTGACAGGGACACAGAAAGGCCAAGGGAGATGCCAACGTCATAGAGAAACTTCCCAGCAGAAATGACAAGGAAACCAGTGTTACTTTGCCTTCCCAGCATGCTATTCGCCTAAGCCACGCAATTTAATCAGTCTCTCTGGTTTCAGCCCAAATTCTCTCCCCACCTGGTAGTCAGAGGTCTCAGTGTCTGGCTTTGTACCACTTGCCCTGTGCAAGAAAATTTTTCAGCCTTTGTAAGCTGCTCCCTTGCCTGGCCCTCTGTAGCATCCTTTCTGAAGACTAGGATGGCACTTTCAGTGGCATCTCTCTACTACCATCTCCTGTCATTGGATGACAAAATCCTTGCTTTACCTGGGACTGACCCAGTTTTGCCCATTGTGTCATAATTATAGTGGTTTTTTTTCTCTCGAAAGCAACCAATTTGTATGATAAACTATATGATTACTTCTCCTGAGGTGAATTTAGTGGAGTTACAAGAAGAAATCATGAAAATTCAACTACCCACAAAAATCACATGAAAGAAAATGTTTAAAAAGCAGAAATTTACAAGTAAGTACGATGTGTGAATCTGCCTCTTTCACACTGACTGGCAGAATCTGTGTCTCACAGTGGGCTTGAGAGAGGCATGTCACTAGGAAGCTTCCACAAATCTACTCTCTAAAAGATTGGTGATCATTTTCTCTTGAGCATGGCTTTGAATCTCTTTTGTGGGATACTGTGTGTCCATAGCTCTTGCTTCTCTTCTTTTGTGCTCAGTTGCCTGTGGCACATCCTGAGTGCTCAATCTGCTTCTCTCCATCCGATGCCCGTGCCCTCTGTCATAGTTTGGGATTCTTACAAGGGGAACAATAAAATACAAGACACACTTCATAAGATTATTTTATAATCACACAAAGAATTGCATACTAAGGCTGCAGACAATCTGTTCATGCACTAAAGACCAAAGAACTCAGCTGAGGGCCTGGATCATAATATCCTGTGTGAGTCCAGCTGAAAACCGATAGCCCATAACAATGCCTCTCACAAGTCCAATCAGAAGTCTAGAGTCCACAACAATATCTCATCCAGTCCTGCTTCATGGATTTGTGCTGAAAAGCCCCAAAGGTCAGTGGTGGAAGTTAGAAAGTCTATGCCAACAGGATGAAGGATCTGTGCCAGCGGACTGAGGGATCTGAACTGGAGCCAGGAAGCAACGCTCAAGGTAAGGACCAGAGCTCCCCTGAAAGTACCACAGCCATCCTCAGCAATAGTGAGGTCCTGAGCGCCTCCAGTGATGAGGAAAGCCGAGTTCCCATGAGGAAAGCCAATGCGACAAGCTTCTCCATGAAGCTGAGCAGTGTACCATCTTACCCTCTAAAGCAATGAAGTGATGCTCAAGGTGAGGACCAGAGGCACCCTGAGGTGAACCATCCTCAGCGACAATAGGACCCCGAGCTCCTCCTCCAATGAGAACAGCCAAGTTCATCAGGAAAGCCAACATGACAACTATTCCAGTGGAATAGCCCAAAAGAACCAGAAACTTCCAACGGCCCCAACAGCTTCTCCAAACAGCTTCCCTAACAGCTTCTCTCCCATTCTCATTTTCACGTTGTTGACAACAACCCTCAGGTTGGCCTCCCACACGCAGCACCAGGCCAGTTCAATTCAGCTGGGTGTAAAACATTGACCAGCAATTAGCAATCTACTACACCCTCCTGCAAGAAACTAGGTGATTCTATTACTTCACTTGAAACCATCCAAATAAATCCTTTCCGTCATACTCCTCTGTGCTTGTCAAGACAAGGACAGCACCAAAAGGTTGTAGAATGTGTATATTCTCACCCGAATGGATACACCTGTTCAAGCACGATCAAGGCACACCAGCAGCAAAATTGAGTTGTACATGCATGAGAGAAGATATGGAAGGCAAACATGTGCCCTCTTTTTCTCTCAAAAGTCCGTCCTTCTATCTATCCTCAGGAAGACTTGTCCGGTGCTGAGAGAGGAAGGTAAACAAACAGAAAAGGAAAATCCTGGAGAAGGTTGGCCTGGATCAGAACCAGCTTCCCCTGAGCTAGTGTTCCCAAAACATGGGGACTGCAGTCCCCAGACCACAGCATCTGTATCACTAGATTCTTGCTAGAAATACAGCTCCTCAGGCCTTACTTTATCCATCTCAGATTCCCAAATCTCGAGCACTCAGAGGCTCCAAGGTGTGGAATCCACTGTTCTGGTCAGAGAATGGGGTCTAGTGAAGGCCTGGTGGTCCTTGCTTTTGTACAGAGCTGGTGACAGATGTGGCTTAGATGCTCAGTGAGGGAGGATAGCGCTGGAGGTTTGAGTTAAGTGATGTAAATGATCTGATGGATAAAGTGTCTTCTTCTGAGTTGAATGAAGAACTGTGGTCTGGATAGATGAAGACACAGGCAAATGGCGTTCTCAAGCCATGGAGATAGCCTTGGTGGTATTTTTTGGTCCCTGCTCCAAGAAATTTTCCTGAGAATTGTCACACCAATGCCACACCCCTTCTCCAGGCTCCCTTGCAAGTTGTGGAGCCGGTTGGCAGCCAGGCCCTGTGAAGACAGTGCCCATATGAAGAAGCATACTGGAAATGAGGTGAGGTGGTGTCCTTCCTGGAGCTTGTGTGGCTAAGGAAGCCACCAAGTGCCCTTATCTACACAGGTCCCACATAGGGTGACCAGAACAGAAGACAGCAATGTGAGAAACCCATAAAAATGACAAATGGTCACTCTGCACCTTGGTGACACTACCCAGAGGGAATTTTTAATTGTGGGAGATGACATGGACAAGGGTGAAGAGGAAGAGGAGGTGGTGGCAGAGGAAGAGGAGAAAATTTGAGACCTGTGTCACAGAATTCTGATCAAAGAGTTGTCACAAGTGTCTACACTTCTCTGCCCCTGGTGCAAGTCAGGTTCACAAAGCACGAAAGCACGCACACCCTCAGAAAAACTGCTACAGAGTACAAGGTCCTGCTGGATGTTCCCAGGTTGGGCATTCAACTTCAAGGCTAGCCAGCAATGTTAGGGGTGTGTGTGTGTGTGTGTGTGTGTGTGTGTGTGTTGCATGTTTGGATTTCACACCTCACTTAGTTCTTTCTTTTTATCCAAAAGAAGTCCTCTCTCCTTCACACATTCTCTTTCTCTCTCCTTACTATTCCTCTTTATGCCCCCAGCCCTGGTTGAGAAATGGATCACCAGGGGAGGAAAATCATACCATCTGAGCCTTAAGGATTCCAGCACTGGCAAGGTCTCCATGAGCCGCACACCCTCCTCCTCCCGGTTGTTACCTTTCCACAAAGACCCATCCTCCAGACTCTCAGGCAACATAGATAGGTCTAGAGGAATCTCTGCAAACTGCACATCCCCTTTTTAAGCAACCCTTGAACTCCTCCTCTGGGCTGGCTGAGTGGGGACACTCCAGGGACATCTCTGTGAATAAGATATGGCTGGATGTCCAGCATACAGTAGCACCAAGCAGTGAAACCATATTGAAAACAATGCTATAAGAGTGGATCCCTGAGCTCAAAGGACAGTTCCAACTGTAGAAGAAATTCACCGAATAGGACTTTGGTATGGGGCCTCTCTGGGCATCTTCAGGTGGATGAGGGGCAAGTGACTCATCATGTCATAGTATCTTCTCCACAAACAGCCTGATCTTGCTTGACAAAGCCAAAGAGCTGGCAACAGAGGCACTGTGGGATACTGGAGAGTGGAGATGTAACCATAGCTCAAAGCTCCAAGGGCAGGATTGCTCATGAGTGATGAAATACAGGTGGAGAAGGTCACGGGAATGGAAAGGTCCTCAGGGCCTGAGGAAAGGGCAAGCTCAGAGCAGCTGGGGAAATGACACCAGCAAGTTTGCTGCTGGATGATAAGGGCTGCTAGACCCTCAGAGGAAGCTGGGCAGTCCATGCTGGCCTGAAATCCGGCCTAGATGGTCTTTTCCTTGGCTTTATCCTCATTCCTGCTAGGATTCCTGCTGTCTCCAGACAGCTATCTAGAAGATTCAAGGAGGCCCTAAAGGGTGAAGCTCTGTGCACTAAGAAATAGCCTTTCCTCCACTCATCATCAGATTTTCTTCCTGGGGTGCAGAAAGGGAGATGGGAGTAGAGTGGAGAACCCCATCCTTCCCAGAGGCCAACAGTGATGTAAGATTGTCGCTTTGTTTATGCCTTATATAGGAAGCATGACTGAAAAATGAAACATTTGCTGAACATTTGAATGTTACAAATGCGCTTCGGGAAAAGGCACATTGCCATCGATCTCAAAATACCCCCACCCCCTTTTTTTGGCTCACCTATCCCATGGTTCTTGCAGCTTTCTGAAGCAGTTCTAGCAGTCCTCTCCTATGACTGGCTTTACTCACCCTGTTATGGCTGTGATTTCCTGAGTCATTTCAAAATGTTTCCTTTTATGGTCAGTTTGACTTTGAGTAAGAAGGGCCTGGTGCCAGATAGGATGGGCCACATGCATGAGGAAATGCTGGCATGTTTCTACCAGCCTCCTTTTCTACTAGACGTGCAGAATTCACTGAATGCTTGGTGGCTTATAAGCACACGCTGAGCACACTTCCAGAACTGATTCAGAAAGTGGCTAGAGTGATGAGCTAGGTGCACTGGAAGCAAGTAGACATATTTGGAGGGAGATTAAAGGCCATACATCTTTTACTGTAATAACTTTAAAAAATTTAGACATTCACCACAGATTTTGATCACCCCCTCATATACTTTTAAAATTGTAGTGTAGCTTTGCTCATTCTTGTCCGACTAGAAGACAGTCAGGAGCCTTAGTTCACTTTCCTCTGTCTGTCTGTCCTCTGGCGAGGAAGTGCTCTTGCCCTGTGGCTCGTCGGACTCTCTCTAGTTCATACTCCTCAGTCTTGACAACCCTTCCTCCCAAGTGTGGGGAATTGGCTTTGAGGAACAAAGAAACATGAACAGCACGTGATAGAAGTGGTTTTCTAACTATTTCCCCCTTCAACCTGAAAGCCAACGCCTTGTTGGTTTCCTCCCCGTCACCCACTTGCAAGCGACCTGGCCTCCCACACTGGCCTCTACAATGTTATCCCCACCTTCAGCCAAACAAGAAATGTTTCTTATGTTTTCTGCGCCTTCTGCACAGCTTGCAATAATCTACCAGTGTTCAGAGCAGAGAGGACCAACTCTGAGGAAGCCCGGGAAAGGCTCATCCCAGAAGGTGGACAAAACAAGAAAGGATGCAGCGTAGCAGCTGTGACGTGTACGAATCGGGGCTGCCTCTCTGCTGGAGAGGATGGACACTAACACTACCCCACTTCACACGAGGAAGCTGAGGCCTGAGGGTCTAAGTGGGATGCCCTGATATACACAGCTGAAGCTGAAAGATCAAGCCTAAGGGTGCACTAAGTCTGACGTCCACTCACTACTCCTAGCTGCTGCACCTGCCCTGCCTTGCAGGATGCTTTCCTAATGGGGCGCCTCCTTTTTGGCCCTTCTTTGTTGCATGTGTTATCTCTCTGAGTTTGATGGTTCTCTGGCAGCCTTGGGCCTCCTTGCTGATGAAATTTGCTTTTGCCTTTATCCTCTTGGCCAACCTCATTTGGACCCCATCACGAAGCCTGTGGACCTACCTTTGGAAGTGGTCCATGACCATTGTCTCCTTCCTAGACAACTTACAAAGGGTATGGTGATGGGAGGGGATGAGACACTCTGGGTCCAGGTGAGTCTAGGTGGGAGGCCTGTGGACAGCAAGGCCAGCCAAAGAAAGAAATGGTCCTGGGAAAATGGGAGAGGTCAGGGAACCATGACTGGAACCACCTCAATTTTCTTTTCTTTTTCTTTTCTTTCCTTTCCTCCTTCCATGTTTTTACTGTTTTTTGTTTTGTTTTTGTTTTTAATTTGCTATACTGGAAACCAAACCCAGTGCTTTACAAGTAAACTATATCCCCACCCCCTTTTTTATTTTTTTATTTTGAGATGGCTCTTTCTGAGTCACTATGTTGTCCATGTTTCTTCGGCCTCCCAGGTGCAGGGACTGCAGCCTACACAACCAACAACCACGCCTGTTAGCACAACTCCAGTGTGCACCTTTGCATCAGCACAGTGATGCGAGCAACCAGGAGCCAGTAGGCTTCGGGCAAGGACAACATCTTTATGCGTACGAATAACCCAGCACCCATGGACTGAAGAAGATGCCAGCACGGGCCCCCGTGAAGCCGGGGCTAGGACTGCAGGGCCCAGGGTAGCTGGGGGCTCACTCCCTCCATCACCTCCCTGTTACCACCCCACAGCTGCCTCTGATTGCCACCATGCAGTCATCTGCCCTCGATATTCAAATTATTTTTAATTTTTCAAGAGAAATGGCAAATCTTGCTGCTTATGTAAAAGATCCTGAATTTAAAGTTTATAACTAATTTTTAAAATGAACATCCTACAGATCCAACGATCCTTTTTGATGGGCCTGTGTGGAGTTTCTCATTAGGGCTGTCTCCCCCTTCAACCTGGTCTCAGAGGGAGGGCAGGGCTGGGAATTCAGCTGCCAGCTGCCATGGGCTTCCTTCTCTGGAACATGTCAGCAACAGTGAGAGACCCCAGGCAGGTGACACTTGTCTTGGGGAGTGCTGCCCCTCGTCCCTGAAAGTGTCCCCTCCAGAACCCTTTCCTGAAGCCTCTGTCCTACTACACAACAGGGCCACCTGGTCTTGGCAGGCGCTGGCTCGCCCCTCGCCCCGGCCCCGAGTCCCCTGCCCATCTCCCCAGGTCCTCCCCACTGCTTCTGCTCCTGCAACCCTGTCCCCAGCAGGGAGCTGCTGCCTGCCTGCCTGACAACTGTCAGCCTGAGGTGTGGACACCTCCTTGGTGGCTTCCCCTTTTTCATTAGGTTTGACAACACGTTTTTCCGAGATTAATAGTGCAGGAGGAGCCAGGATATGAGGCTTTTAGTGGTGACAAACTGCCAGGCCCAGGTGGCTTTGAAAGTTGTGCTGCAGCAGGAATAGTTCAACTGCAGAGCCCTGGGGGCTGGGGAGAAGGGAGCAGCGGCTGCCCCTTTCGTGGATTCAGCTAGACCCTCCCCTCTAGGGCCTTTCCCGTGCACAGGAGATAGGTGTTCCTGCCACCAGAGCTCCCCTGGGAGGCCCAGGGGGCTGCAGCTGGGGGTTTTCCCTCCCTGGCCCCAGCATGAAGCCAAGAAAGTCAGACCCTTGCCTCAAGTTCCAATCTCAGCTCCATTCATTCCCGGCTTTCTCCTTTCTTCCCCTTCTACCACTCCTACCTATATTGGACCAACATCTTGAAAGTAGAGGAATATAGAGCACAGACCAATGTGGCCACTTTGAGCACATTGGGCCGTACTATCTGTACTTGGCCAACAACATGAGCACCATCGCTGTACCCAGAACAGCTACACATAGCTCCTTGTCTTGGTTACTGTTTTCTTATTGCTGAGACAAAATACCTGACACCTGAAGTTAAGGGAGGAAAGGTTTATTTAGCTCCCAGTATTTGGAGGTTCCAATCCATAGTACGCTAGCTCCAGGGCAGAGTGGCACATGGCAGAGGGGCAGCAGGTCATGGTGGCAGAAGACAGCAAAAGCAATAAGAGGGAGGCTAAGACAAGTTCTTTCTGTCCCTTTTATATTGCATCCAGTCTATTAATCAGTGGATGGGTCCAGCAGTCACCCACCCTTAATCCTAGCACCCCTAATCCCCGAATTACACTAGAAATCGGTCATATGCTCTACATTCAGTCACCTCCAAGGGAATTCTATGACCACATGAGGCATTAGAGGGACACCTAGACAAAACCATTACACTTCTTGTCTGGTTGAGAAGATGGAGCCTTAGGGTATAATCAGGGAAGGTCAGAAGGGAAATACACCCACAAATTTGGATATAAGCACTCAGATAAAGGTCTGCTCTCTAGAATTTATAAAGAACTAAAAAACATTAGAGCCCCTAAATTTAAAGAC